>JXCR01106801.1:75943-107408 GCA_002079205.1 Phalaenopsis hybrid cultivar | reverse complement strand
CCAATGTATTGGCCGACAAGTTCCCCTATTTAATATAAGGAATTAAATAAGGTTTATATTGTTNCTTCTCTCTGTCTCCCTGTGGCGTGAATAAGTATGGAAGTGGGTTTAACATACAAGGATTTGATAGTGAAATGGCAGGGATAATCTCTGCGGCGACTTCGACAACGAATTCCCCCATGGTTGGGATGGATTTTCAGCTGGAGCAGATTGAGTTTGAGACTGATTTTCCTTTTGGTCTCTCCTGAATGAGAAAAAATATAGTTTTTATGATATTTGGTGGTATCCGCACTTCTGCCAAGCGGTATAGCTGATGAGGTCGACTAAATTTTGTTGCTTTATTGCTTTGTTGTAAGGACATGTAAAGAATAGGTAGTAAGTGAATTGAATTAATGACGATTTTCCCTGTTTTAGGTAAGTTATGAAAGCAAAGTTGCGCTGTGTTTGTTTCGTTTGAAGCAGATTTAATAATTAGAACAGAAAATTGCGTTATTTTGTTTAGGGATTCTGTAGAAATGAAGGAGGGATTTAGAAATTGACTTAACTGTTTGACGAGATTGAAAGAACGCGCTTTCTCATCCTTTAAAAAACACGTTTTTTGGACGCGTTCTGTGTTCAGAAATCTTTTCAGAGTCAAAATCTGATGAGAGGTCCATGAAAACAATTGTATCTTGTGGCACGATCAAGAGTAAGATTATATACTTGTGTGAAAGGAATGGACGTAAGAGAGCTTGTCGTGCTTTGAAGATAAGAGGTTGATTTGCAAAATTGGTTAGTTGTGCTAATTTTTTTGCATAAATATATCACGCAGATTTATTATTTTTTTAATATTGAAATGAGCTTTAGGGCCCGTTTGGGGCAACTTATAAGTGCGGGCGGCATTTTGAAAACGCCGCCGTACCGTTTGGTTCCCGCGTTTCGCCAGCTTATCCGAAACTGCGTTTGAGTTTTTACACTAAACGCGGACCGCGGGTCAACCCCTGCGGCCGGCCCGCGGGCCGCGTTTCAGGATAAGCAGCTAATCTTGAAACGCACAAGCTGCCCCAAACGGACCCTTAATGGTAATTAGTTTAAGAATTAATGATTGGTGATTAAGATATACTTGGAACTGCAACTTGGGTCTTTTAGTTAGGGAGAAAATCATCTACCAACTCTTCAACTAGTCTTATAAGTTTTATTTTAGAAATTGAAGTCTAAATGACAATACGCACGGTTCGAACCTGTGACTTAATGTGGGAAACTATACCCTCATCCAGTGAGTCACAGATAAGTGTGGTATAGATTCAAGTGATGCTCTTTTTTTTAACTGGTAAAAATAAATTCAGTGACAAAAAATTCTATATTTACTTGTCTTGATTGTGTTTCAATTATGTACTATTGTATGCCTAAAATTAAGTTTTTAAGCAACGAGAAAGCCTGAATGTTAAATAAGCATTATGAGCTTAAAAGATCGAGTCTATCAATTATGCATTTGGTGGTCTTGCACTAACCATAATAATTGTACTCGTTAGTGTACATTATCCTAGCTCCTGTTTCATACTCATACGAGTTGGTTGAACATTCTCATCAAACTCGCTAACGATAGTCTAGCTACAACACCAAACTCGACAAGCAGTTATCCGAGACAATGAAGAGAATTTATATATGTCCGCATACCTACCCATCATTTTCTCAGCAATTTTGCTAATAACAAGTATGTTCAGGCTCAATACCATATAGCCTATAACTTGATTTTAAGTTTATTTTCTAAACCCTTGTGCAGATTAGGGCTGTCAAAAAAAGCTCGTTGTTCGCAAATAGCTCGAGTTCGACTCGTTCATTAAGTAATCGAGTCAAACACAAACAAGTTTTAAATCTCGAATTATAAACAAGCCGAACATGAACAACTCTTTGTTCGCTCGTGTTCGGCTCATTTTAGCTCGAAATAAAATAATTATTCATATAAAAATATATTACACATATTATTTAAATAATAATATTATATATATCTATATATTATATCTAAGTTTAAATCGTAATTGCTCTTGTGGTAATGTAGGTATGTGTCTTGTTTCGCATACATTTGGTTCAGGTTCGAATCCAGTATTTTACATCTATTTTTTCAGTTTAATTTTAACGAGCCAATTTTGAGCTGAACACGAACACAAATATTTAAATCGAGCCGAACACGAACACACTGTTCATGAGCCGTTTTCGAACACGAGCTGATTTTGAACACAAACAATTTCAAACAATCCGAACACAAGACAAGCCTGAGCTCGCTCAAGCTTTGCTCGTTTGCAGCCTTAGTGTAGATACATAGGCTCCTGAGTATATAAATTAGAAGAAATGAAAGAAGAGGAGAATGCTCTTTTTTCTGACTCTCTCAATCCTGCTTCTTCTCACTTTGTTTTCAAGATCTCTTCTGAATTGTATGTGTTTACAAATTATACAGGATCCCACCTCTCAAAAAAATTCAACAACCATGCACAAATAAATATTTTTATGTTAAACATAACGCGGTAAGCTAAATAATTGGTTTAGAAACTAGAAAGCTAAGGATTCACAATTATCTGACTATAGTTGTATTAAAATAATATTTAAGCACGAATCTCAAAGCAAACGAACAGTTCATAAGAACGGTACTATCGATGAGACACTAGCAAAGAAGACATTTGGATCGAAAGACCGGAAGAATGTGCCAGAGAGTTTCCCACAAGATGACGATGAGCTTTCAGACCAATCGACAAGTACCGATACAGTCAAAGAAAGGGGAGCGGTTGACGAACATCTTACTGGCCAAATTAGTTCATTAGTCTTTTTATATTTAAGTATCTTTATAATTACTAAAAATCCTCATTTAAAAGCTAATGATGAAGGACTGATCTGTAATTTTATATGACTGAGACCTAATCCTATAAAAAGGGGTCTATATCATAAATAAGAGATTATGCACTCTTTATTGCTCTCTAATGTATCTTTTCTCACCTCCCCCTGCTAAGAAGTTCTATACCTTGGGTTTGTTTTTTGGACACTTTAGGATTCAATGTCCCTTAAGCTGCGGTGAGTGTGGAAACATGTCGTCAACAAGAAGAGGAGCTCAGCAACAACAACAAGGAGAATCCAGTTAGAGGAATGTGGTAGAAGCATCATGCACTAGAAAGTTATGGAAGAATTTGTCCAGTAAGGTTTGCAAGGCTTGAGAACCCAATCACAAACTAGATGTCATGACAGTTTGAGGAGGTGCTCAGAGCGGTCACTACCCTGGCGGTGGCTCCAATCCAAGGAGAAGGACCAGCCCGACAAGAAGCACTTAACCCCCCTCAATGGGAACCACCAAAAAAAAATGAGAGAAGAACAATCCACCTATAGCAGAATGACGGGTTATATCATGATAGTGTCGGATCTGCACCAGAGGAGAGGAATCAATCAGTGCAAATCAAAGCGTAATAGCAGCCAAAGAATGTCATCTCGCTATAGATATCGGGAGCTGGACCCTTGGAAAAATTTAATATCCCCGCCCTAGAGCCATACAAAGAGCATTTGAACCCCAATGACCATCTCACGTTGTTTGAAGCTTCCATATGTCTGCTTAAAATCTCTAACACTCTCAAATGTAAACTATTCTTTACCACATTGAGATTATCTGCACTAAGATGGTTCAACGGCCTACCAAGGGGTAATCACCTATTTTATAGAATTCGAGAGGTTTTTTCTATCTCAGTTTGTCAGGGCTCTAAGACTAAAAAAAGAGCTCCCAATTTTTATGCCAACTAAAACAATGAGTTATTAGGAGCTTACGGTTATTTATTATACGGTTCCATTAGGAAACATTAGACGTGAAAGACTTGAAGTCTGACATGGCCTAGGCCACGCTAACACAAGGAGAGAGGTCGAAGAGATTCTTTTTTGACCTCAACCTCACAAAACCATAGAGTTTGGATGAACTATTAGAGATGGCTAATAAGTATATTGTTTCCTATGAAAATTCCCCAGAGACTGTCAAACAGAGACACCAAAAGAGGCCGCCACATGATAACAAAAAGTAACCCAAACAAAGTATACGACCAATCATCCGCCCAAGCTATGAAAATCATTCCAACAACAACTCTATACATCATCACGAGAATCAAAAGATGCAGATGAAAGCCCAGCACCACCGCTCATCCCAATACCATGAATTACTATGGTACATCCACGAAACTTCATTAAGGGTGTCCATGGCAGAAATAGTGGACATCATTCAAGATAAGGAATTATTTAGGAAGGCCCCACCAATGAGAACAAGAGCCTTTCTCCAAGATAGCAAGAAATATTGCAAGTACCACAGAAACCATGGACGAGATATAAAGGAATGCAGACACCTCCATAGCATAATTGAAATTTGATAAAAGAAGGGAAGCTGAAAGAATTTGTCACCCTTGGGGTCAAGACTCAGAGACAGGGCAAAGCTCTCATGGGGGAACGGCTGACAGACCTACCCTCACAAATTCCATCCACATCGCATGATACGTGCCCACCATATTTGGAAGAACTGAACCAACCAGAAGGATGAGCTGAAAGAGGTAACAAACAACGAAACTATACACTACGATCTTCACCTCAAAACCCATGTACCACCCTCCTATCAACTTCACCACTGAGGATCTGTCATTAAAGGGAAATCCTTATAATGATGTTATTGTGATAATATCTATAATTAATAATTATCAAGTAGATAGAGTTCTCATCAATACAAGGAGCTCAATATATATGATTTTCAAGCAAGCTTTTCACAAACTAAGTCTTACTGTCGATCGGATGACTACACCAGTCGGGTCATTGTACACGATTTCTCAGGTGAAAGGAATGAAGAGCTAGGGATGATCGGGCTCTCAGTAAGTTGGGGGGTGGGGATGAGAAGTAATTTACTCTGAGAGAGGACTTCCTTGTGGTGGAACCCCTACCCAAGACATATAAAGCTATATTCGATCGACAAATCCTGAATGATTTAAAGGCAATTGTTACCACTCACCATGTTGTTGTTAAATTTCCTTAGGATAGAGATCATCACATTCAAAGGAGAATATGAGGAATCCTGAGTATGCTACTTACGAGACATAAGCAACGTGGAGCATGATCCCTTGGCAATCGGGAAACCAAAGGAAGGTTTTCTAAAGACTAACAAGACCACCCTCGAGGTTCCAGCTGCCAACAGAGAGCCAGGTAAATGTTTTATGATAAGTGCAGCTTTTGATGTAGGACAGAGGGAGTTGTTAATCTGAATCCTCTAAAAAATAAGGATGTTTTTGCATGGATGATCGCTAATATGTCTGGAGTGTTGATTGAAGCCACCTATCACAGATTGAATGTGATCCACCAACTCGCACTTGAAACAAAAGATTAGAAGCTCGACCATGACGCCGGTAAGACTCAACAGAGAGGAGGTACGAAAGTTGGAAAAACCAAGGTATATTCAAGTGTAGTACCCCACATGGGTCTCCAATGTGGTGATGGTACATAAGGATAACAGAAAAAGGAGGATATGTGTGGACTTCACCAACCTAAACTCAACATGCGCAAAATAAGCGTACCCGCTACTGCAAAGCAATGCACTGGTGGATTCGACGTTCGACGCTCAGTCTTAAGCTTCCTCAACACATTCTATGGCTATCATCAAATCAGGATGCATCTCGTTGATGCTAAAAAAAAAAACTTCTTTTATTACTTGTGAAGGGTTTTATTGTTATAATGGAATGTCTTTCGGGCCTAAGAATGCAGGGGCGATCTACTGAGGCCTCGTGGATGTAACTTTTGGTAATCAAATAAGAAGAAACGTTAAAGTGTATATTGATGATGTGCTAGTTAAGAGTCAATTGGCTAAAGAATACATTGAGGATTTAAGAAAAAAAAACTTCCAAACAATCAAAAAATTTAATATGAAATGAAAACCTCTGAAATGTATCTTTTGAGCCATGACAGGTCGGTTCTTGGAATACCTGCTAGCCCTAAAAGGCATAAAAGTTAATTCAGAAAAGATTCAAGCAATCCTTGACATGTTCTCTCCTAGAAAGACCTAAGCAATTTAAAGTTTGACTGATCACATCGCAAAATTGAGCAGGTTCATCTCCAAATTAGAAGATAAATGAGTTTCATTGTTCAAAGTACTCAGGAAAGCCCAATGTTTTGGATAGACATCCGAATGCGATAAAGTCTTTAAACCCCCCCCCCCTTCCAATCGTCAATCTGCTCTCCTTCGGAGTTGAAACTGAAAGAAAAACTTTTTTCTTAACTGGGAGTCGGTTTATCGTTAGTTTCTTCTTAGTCAGAGAATAACACGAAAAGTGGTACCCAGTATACTACACTAGTTGGGTCCTGAAAGATGTCTAACTCAGATATCATATAATGGAAAAATTAAACTTTGCCTTGGTCATTTCAAAATGAAGGCTATGACTATACTTCTAAATACTTCTCGTATTGGTTATCATTGACAACCCACTGAAGTCTGTTCTCACCTGACCAGAACACTCTTATTGATTACTCAAATGGGTCGTGGAGCTCAACAAGTTTGACATCTCCAAAATTCCTTGGACGGATATAAATGCACAAGCTATTGCAAATTTCCCAGCACACGTTGCTGAGCTACGGGACGTGAAGAAAGAGGTAAATTAAATTGAGGTAAATTATTCACTAACTAACAACCAGGGGAAATATGAAGCTTTGATTGCAGGTCTTTGCTTAGCCTCACATATGGGAATCCTCCGCATAATGGTAAAGGCCGATCCACAGCTGATGGTGAACCAAATCAATGGAGAGCTTAAAACAAGAGGCGAGATGTTGACAAGGTACCTCAAAAAGGTAAAGACGGAGATTGGTTGATTCAATAGCTTCAAAATCGAGGATATCCTGAGAGAAGAAAATCTGATCATTGACCTCCTTTCCTGAAGATTCCATCTGAGAGAAGAGAAACATCAAAAACTCAGTCGACCTTCAATTAAGGAACCACTAGCAATGGAAATCCATAGTGAAGAAAGGAAGAGTTGGATGAACTCATACATCCACTATCTAAACATTGAGGAGATCAATGGAGAGATTATCAATTATAGGAGATTCAAACTCATAGTTGTCAAGAACTTACTAGTCGAGGGAAAACTCCTCAGAAAATCAACATGTCCTTGTACTTAAAGTGCTTTAAAGAAGATGAGGTTGAAGACATACTTCGGGAAGTTCTTGATGAGGAGTGTGAGAGTCATTTCGGAGGAAAGACGTTAGCTAACTGAGTTTAGCGATAGGTGTACGTTTAGTCAAACATGCTAAAAAATGTTAGGAAATACTCTCGAAGGTATATATAGTGTTAGAAGTATGGCCAATTGCACAATCAACCACCCCAAAAACTTCACCTGATCGTTAGTCATTAGTCGTTCGTCATGCGTGGCCTCGACATCCTTGGACCTTTTTCCCCCGTCCAAATGACAACAAAAGTTCTTACTGAGGGTCATCAACTACTTTTCTATATGGATAGAAGCAAAGCCCCTCACCCAAATAACAGTGGAGGCGGTCTGGAACTTCGTTTGGACTGACCTAATTTGTTGGTATAGGTTACCCCTTGTCATCATTAAGAAAAATGAGACCCAATTTGCTGACATAAGGATCTAGAATTTCTGCACGAGTCAGGGGATTAACCTCAAATTTTCCTCTGTGCATCATCCATTAACTAAAATATGGGTGAGGCCGCAAGAAAGTTCATTATAAATTTAATAAGGAAAATGGTAGGAGTGAAGGGCAAGTGAGTAGGCCTAATCCCTTTCATCCTCTAGGTGATTTGAATGACACCATGCCCTTTTATGCTATCCCATGGAACGGAAGTCATGATACCGGTCAAGTACAAAAATTACAGCCAGAGAGTGTTGTTTGCCTTAGCCTTCAATGAAGAAGACCTGGAAGAGAATGGTGAAGGGGCCAAGTTCACTGTGGACCTTGCCAAAGAAAACCAAGCGAACACAGCCCTTAAAAAAAAGAAATTCAAGCGAGAGAAATACTTAAACAAACTTGTTTGTGAGGAAAAGCTTACTCCACGAGACCTAGTGTTGAAAAAAGTCGACCTTGCTGCTAAAGGGCAGGCTATCCAGAAGCTAGATCAAACATGGAATGGCCCCTACATCGTTCACCATAATGTCAGGCCTAGAGCAAATAAGTTAAATACATTCAGAGGAAATGAGGTCCCTCGAACTTAGAGTGGCAACGATCTAAAAAGTTCTCCCCTTAAAGTTTTCTTTGCTTTTATAAGAAACATAGTTATGATTGTTTTGTATGATCATTCCTTTCTTTTGACAAAGATACTCAATATTATGAATAAAACACACCTCAATAGTTTATTCTTTTACACTATGGGAACTGACGCTACGAGAGATTAACATTACTCAATTAGTGAAACGATTCGAATCTGGTAGCAACAAGCTATGCAAGGGGTGCGTAGCAATTTTTTAATGGCCTATGGGACTTCTTAGTACCCTGCTGCGACAAGCTCCATAAGGGATATGAAAACGACGATCATCCTAAGCCCTAACCAAAACATCTGCATCTAGCAGTGACAAGTTTTGTGAGTGGTGTTTAACAATTGTTTAATGGACTATAGGACATCTTGGTACCCGACAACAACAAGCTCCACGAGGATTATGAAAATGATCGTCCTAAGCCCTAAGCATAACATCCACACCCAACAGCGACAAGGTTCACAAGGGGTGCGTAACAATTTTTTAGTGTCCTATGGGACATTTTGATACCCAACAACGACAAGTTATGTGAGGGGTATGAAAATGATCATCATGAGCCCTAACCATAAAATTCACACCCAGTAGCGACAAGTTCTGTGAGAAGTGTAGCAATCACATATAAGAAATACATCTGACCATGTCTACCACACATACATTTTTGTACAAACTCACACCATCAATTGTAATTGTGTCTATTTTTAAAATCGCACTTCAAATTTGAACAATCGCTAGATAAACTAAAGAAAACTCAAAGGGCCAAAAACCTCGGTTTCAAAAATTATATACATTTTAAAAGTTCGTTCACAAAATTTTAATAATAAATTTCCTTACAAGTGCTTCTAAACATCAGGATAAAAGAAGATAAAAATAGATCGCCTCAACTTTATACAATCGAAGACTCCCAGGCACCGCCTTCCCTAGTTTCAACCGCTCGCCCAACGTTATCTGACTTTCTGTTCAACGATTCCCTCCCTTCATGCTCTAAATCTGAAAAATAGCATGCCGAACTCCTCTATGGCCAGCCATTTAGGATCAAACAGTTTATGTTTCACGGGTCTCTCAATAGCAAGGGAAATGTAAACCGTAATCTGACGGGAGAGGCTTTCAACTTGCTACTCTATAGTAATCATCTAGAAGAATTTCTTTTTCAAATATTATTCTTGAGAAGCACTGTCGCTTGGGTCTCATGTTCCTAAACCTCTAACTCCCCTCTGCTCCACAGACAGTTTCAATCTTTCCTCAAACATGGTGGCTCTTCATCTTAACTTTTATTCACAAGGCATCACTCTCAGCTTTCTCTTTGGTCCAGTCCAATAGAATCCTCAGAAAATGTGAGGTCTCTCATGCAATAACATGATAACGATCAATTGTCTGGTACATGTCTTTCCTGTCCATCAATTCCATATGCTTTTCAAAGGCAGGGCCCAAAATGTCTCCATCAAAGTCGTACGGGTAATCCCCATTCAAAGGGGTGAAAAAATACCAGTCAGTTTCCCTATCAAGAAGAGCGTAGTGACCGCTCGTCCAAAATCTCCTCTTGGTCATGAATAAAGGACCATTGGAGAGAAATCTCTCTTTTCCTATAGGAGGGGACAATTCAATTCCCGAGAAGGGGGGCATATCTTTTCTTCAAGGAATGTCTCCCTCTACTCTCTTAGCAACCATTGGTTCTCCCTTCGATTCAGCTCTATTGAGATGGGAAACGGGGAAAGGTTCACCTTCGTTTGATCATGTAAACCCACAGATAAAGTCCTATCAAAGGTCACAGCAGAAACCCCACCATACGACAGATGGGCCGGTGAAACTCCTAAATCTAGCGCACTCCGGAGCCTCAAAAAAATCCTCACAACTCCCTTAAAAATAATAAAACAAAATAAACATGTGACCATACACATACATGCGACCAAAATGAGGAAAATCATCTCATCATCAACATCTTCCTCAGTTGATCCGAAGGAGCTAGACCGACCCTCATCTCTTCTAGGCAAAGAAGGGTCGACTCTTCCCCGCTACCTCTTCAAAGCTGCCCTCTTCTTAGAAGCTTTCTCTCTAAACACTTTCTGAGTGTTAGATAATGCCCACAGCCCTTTGGTCATTGTCTCAATACCATTAGGGTGAATCATACAATTTATCACGTTTGGATCAAGGTATTGAAATAACGAGAGACGCTAACCCTCAATTAGTGCCTTATGATCCATGATGCTATCAGGCAGAGTCTTCATCTTCTTCACCTCTCATTCAACCGGGAAGGTGCCAATCCCCCAACCACTTGCACAGGAA
Organism: Phalaenopsis hybrid cultivar; assembly: GCA_002079205.1. NCBI lineage: Eukaryota > Viridiplantae > Streptophyta > Magnoliopsida > Asparagales > Orchidaceae > Phalaenopsis > Phalaenopsis hybrid cultivar. The sequence goes on along the minus strand of JXCR01106801.1, from coordinate 96,897 downwards.
CACACCAAGAACTTCTCTTTCTAGTCTTTTATCCTATTCTCAAGGCCCACTAAATGGATCATGAAACCGGTGGCAAACTGGATGTAACCATCACAGCTAATTCTGAAAGAGAAGAAATGGTTGAACAATTTGATCAACCATGTGATCTTCATCCTTTAGTAGAAGAGGAAGAAGTTTATTATGGCAGCCATGGAGTTGGGAAGGACCCGAGCATTGTTACTTACAGAATGGTAGTTGAAGACCAATTTTGAATTGATCCTTGTAGAAAAGCAAGTCAAGGGATAATTGATATGTCGCTCGCTCATGACTAGCTGCAGGTCAAAGTTGGATGGAGAAATTGAGAATGTAGGAACCTTAAATCTTTTTCACATCAAAAATTCCAAAGAAGGAATAGACCAAAATGACTCCTGAGAAAACTTTCGCGCCATAAGTTTGTGATAACATAGGAGAAGAGGGGAGGAAGAAATAACGAACCAAAAAGAAATGAAAGCCTACACAGCAAAAAGAACACACACACATATATGTAGGTCAATAAACACAGGGAAATGAAATGTCATCGGCAAGATCGACGCAATGGGTATCGGACAACACTTACAGAAATGCAATCATGACCAAAAATAAAAAATTACATTACATTTATTTATTTATTTACAAAAAGAGGGAGGCACACCACACCAAAACCTCATAACTAACCTAAGAAAAGAAAAACCCAACTAAACGATCATTTGCAGCTTCGTCTGAGATAAACCTTTGATGATACAGCCTTTCATACATGAATTCATGACCCATCTTAAAGAATTCATTATGATTATCCCTAGGCTGAGTGGTGAGACCCTCTCTAATGGCCTACCGCTCCAAACACAGTGCATTGTTTGTCCACGAGCAATAAGCATCTCACCACGAAAAACAAAAAAACTCCTCATGAAGTGCAACAACATCTTTTTCCACCTGGTCAACTCTCTCCAAGACCTCAACAGCTCCTTCGTCATTATCTCCCCGGGGATACCCCATGAAAGAAAGGAATCACTCCTCCATTTTAGCTTGATGGCGTACCAAGAAGTCAACAGACAGCCAACACCCCCCCGGGATACCTCCTCTTCTCTTGATGTGCGAGAAGAGACCTGGAAACCTACACTCTTACCCCCACCGAAAAGAAAATTCTCCTCCATCCTTTGTTTCACAACACCTCGCTTCCCAACACCCTACTCCGTAACATCCTGATTCACAACACCCTGCTCCGCAACGTCCCACTCCACAATATCTTGCTCCACAACACCCTGCTCCACCACACCTGCTCCCTAGTACCTTGCTCCACAATGCCCTATTTCACAGCACCTTGTTTGCAATATTAACACCACCCGCAACGGTGTGTTCCACAACAACCGCGTCATCCTCATGATAAGTGTTAGTATCTGCCGATACAGAGCAACTGTAAAAATTTCCATAGTTGTGGCAGGAAAATAGTTACGAACATTTTGGACAATATAAAACCACCTAACCAAGAGCAAAGTCTAATCTGACATAGTAAAAGATTTAGCATCCTCGCCAGTCTTCTCGAGCTCTCTGCTCATGGTAGAAAAGCTACCTTTCGACAAATGAGATGGTGTTTCCACTCTGACCATCACCTTACCCTAACCACCTTGTGGAAATGTCACTTCTGCCACAGCCTGAACGGGCGTCCCTTTCTCCCCGACATATACATCCACCTTAGTTTGATGCATGGCAAGGCGATCACCTAAATGTCCTCCCAGGTGCTCAAAGGTCATCTCTGGAAACGAGCACACAAGAAGGGCCGAGGATCCTACTTGATCTTCATGCTCACCAGTCTCTGACTTCTGGACAACCCTCTTCTTACTCAACTCCCCTGCGGATGACTTGCCTGTCGGCTTACGCTTTATGTCAGGCTTATGAACTTTTGCCCACATGTCACTCATCTCCTTGAGAAAGGAGTCCTTGTCAAAAGATGAAGCTCCTCCGCCAAACATAATGACAGGCACAAAAGGGGAAGACGAAAGATCTTGAGAGCGAGAAGAAAAGGGGAAAGGCACAAACTTTCCTTATCCCATGGCTTATTTATAGTGTCTTTGGCACATAAATCTAATGAAATTCATTATTGCACTATAATCTCATTTAGTTATTTCTTACATGTTAAAAAAGATTCCCTTGTCCTTATGTGTTGTGCAGCTTCCAAAAAGCAAGAGAATCGGGGAATTAAATCTGTATACAAAAAATATGTCAACACGAATCTCGAAGCAAACAAATAGTTCTGAAGGATGGTATTACCGATCAAACAGGCCGACACTAGCGAAGAAGGCATTTGGATCTAACGATCGGATAAACATGTCAAAGAGTTTCCCACAGGAAGACGACCTGCTTTCAGTCCGATCGACAAGTACCGATGGAGTCAAAACGAGGGGGGGAGCAGTTGACTAACTTCTTACCAACCAAATCAGTATGTCAGTCTTATTATATTCTATTATCTTTATAATTACTAAAAAAACCCCCTTTAAAAACTAATGATGAGGGGACTAATCTATAATTTTATAAGACTACGACGTACTCCTATAAATAGGAGGTTCATATCATGAATAAAGAATTATGCACTCTTTTCTGCTCTCTAATATACATTTCCTCATCTCTCCCATGCTAAAACGTTCTATACCTTAGATGTGTTCCTGAACACTTTGGAATTTAACAAAATTTTTAATTGTGAGTGCAAGAACAAACTTATATCTTTAAAGCTCATATGATACTTTAGACTATACAAATATAACGTTGTCTTGCTTTTATCTTCACCAATAATCCAACAGGCCACCTCCTCGCTGGCAAATCAATAATAGCAAAAAAACAAGAAAATCCATGCGGCAGATGGTAGAAACAAAAACAGCAGCTAATGCCAAGGTTTTAGTCAAAATTGGTTGTTTCTACGAGACAAATATGATGAGACCAACATGAGTTAATTATGAGATAAATCCAATCAGTGAACTTATTTCATCTTGGTCAAATTACATGCTTGTTCTCTCTTGGTTCACTAAAAAACTAAAAAAAGCTAATTAAGATGAGAAATTCATTCTGGTGTCACAAAATTTGAAGCACAAATAATATCAAATTTTCTTAATCTTAAATTTATTTATTAGCTTCATGCATGTTAGAAATGCTTTAGCTCAAATTTTGAGGAAACTTGATAGACTACAAGATAAAAGTACGGTCAAGAATGACTCATCAGAAGAAGCATGAACCATGTCGACAGAAGAGCAAAGTGTCATATTATAACAGCTACAGCTCCCTCAGAGATAGATCGACAGAACGAAGGTCTTTTGATTCAAAGAATGAGACCTATCTAACTGAGGGAAGGAATCGGTTAAACTCTCGTCCAAGTATTGTCAAACTCCTCACAGAAGCCTCCAAGACCCTTCAGAAGGCCAAGGCTCTAATCATCGAACATTCATCATATTTTCCAAAGTGATCTCTTGTCAAAAGTAGGATACATGTCAGATTATAGTGATTCACTCAGTGCCTAATAGTCTCGTTCTACCCTAACAACATGAGTTTACATTCAATGCTCAACAGTTGACAGTCGAACCGAGACAATTGACGGGCTAACTCGAGTCAATCGAATAAAGTCCAGACGATAGAGTGAAGTTCAGACGACTGAAGAACCGCCAGGGGCGACCGATTACCACAACTCAAAAGAGCTGACCGAATGAATATGACCGACCCAATGATTATAGGTTTTCGCCGACCAAATCATAGGCTCTTTTATTTTCTATATACACAAATTATCATGTAATGCTCCCTATATACCCTTTTGTCTATAAGTAGGGGGTCATTTCTTCATTAAAAAATCAATCAATCACCTTTAAAGAATCAAAGTTGTACTGCACGCACACACACTATCTCTCTCTCTCTATGTTCTATTTCTTGAGTGTGATCAACATGACAGATGCAGATTTAACATTTTGATTTTCTGCTTCTACTGAAAGGAAATATCCGATGAATCATCTAAATTCTGATCATAAGGGCCAAAAGAAGATTATACATTTAAATATAAAAATCTGAACTTAATTTTATATAAAACATTTCATATACGTGCTCTATATTTTAAAAAAAAATGTTGTCTTAATTTTTTGTCACTTATGTGCACATGATTTTTCAGCTCTTGATTAAATGTGGAAATCATTAAAATTTGAATGCCATTTTAAATAACATTTTTCTTTGGAAAATTAATTTTATCATATCTTGAAACTTTTCATATTAGGATGACTAGATGTGAAAAACAGTCGAGTCGAGGCGAGTCGAGCTCGAGCCATCATCTGCTTGGGCTTGAGATTGAATAAATAAATTGAGTTTGAGCTCAATCTAAAGCTACAGTCTTCGAGTTCGAATCGGCTCATGAGCTAATTTATCGATTATAAAAGAAAGAAAACATCATTAAGTTAAGCTAGTGTTATAATAATTGATGAATATAATAAATAATTGGGCGATAAATAATAATAATAATCACATAATATAAGATACATACTATCATTTTTTTAAAATATTTTTTTAATAATTTAAAAATAAAATCTTAAAATCTATAACATTTTGAATATATTTTATATTATTATTATTATTTTAAACGAGTCTCCTCATGACAGCCAAGTCGGGGTTGACTTGAGCTTGGCTTGTCAGCTCATTGAGCTCAACTTAAGAGTCACTTATCTAGGCGAGCTCTAATCGGGTTGAATGACATTATTTTTTTGTTGCAATTCTTTAAACTTATGAATCACTTATTATTGCTTAATACAACCAAATTATCTTTAGAAATAAGCATGGAAGTCGCTTAATCTTGAAATGTGATTAAATAAACAAAATTAAGGGTTGAACGAGCAAACCAAGTCGACAGTGCAAGGACGCGTAACCGAGCGAGCATCTGAGAGCATTGGCACGTGCAAATGCACAATTGACTCCGCCCGCCAAAGAGTTGTCTTCTTCTCAATGATTGGCACCATACAAAATAAGAGATTATTACAAACACAACAATTGAAACATTAATATAGTTAAGGTGCTTCATATACATACTAACCAAATCTGATATATCATCATATTTAACATCCTACTGGGTGTTTGGTACCATAGTTTTAATAGGATTTAGTCATGAATTTAAAGTAAATTCAACCAATCATCAATAAAATGAAAACTAAATCCAACTCTCCATTAAGTCGAATTTTTTCGCATTTTGACTCTTCTTCTTGCTTTCTATCTAGTTTGTAACGTAAATCCAGATTTACTAAATTCTATTATGAAATGGGTTTAAGGATTTATTTCATTGTGTTGCGACCGTCAGCTTCATTGCCATCTTAGTTGTATACTGAAAAAAAATATATATGCATGAATCTCGAGGAGATCTGATGATGCAAACAGGACAAGACGTGTCAAAGAAAGACCCACAAATAAAAGGTTTTATCTCTTTTAGATCATTCTACAACTTGCCAGCACTAAAACGCGAAGAAAATACAAACATCAATTATAAAAAAGTTTTTTACAATTTGTGTTACTACCTTAGAAAATCTAGAAATAAATTCTTGCACCATTCTAACCTTGCTCACGCATCAAACACTTTCACATATCAACAAGCACTAAGCCCACATATTTGGAGTTTTGAACTTCACTCCACCCACTTGATAAATTATAGCTACAACATTCTAATTTTAGCCAACTCCAACACCAAACCATTTGTTTGTATAACACCGTATTCTTATTTATTTGCAAATCTAAAACACACACAATGTCACACAATTGAATATTGTTTTTGGTTTTTAAAAAAAATTTGAAGTTGTCAGCTTGTCTATTTATATGCCGTCATTGTATAATTATTCTTTCTAAGTAAATCTTTTTTTTTGGATTATATAAATGATCTGAAGATGAGAGAAATTAGAAAAGATGGGATATAAGGCGAAAATAGACAAATAAATTTTAATGCTGGACAATCCTCGTGTGCTAAGTCAAGAATATATGTCCGAACAAGATTGAATCAAAATACATTGAAATACGGTATCCATGAAGAAAATCTCTACCTAAGCCCCACATAATCAGAGAACCAAAAAAAATATTTTTGTTTTGGGATAACGAGCACACCCAAAGAAACATATCTATTTGGTTAATTACATCTTAGGGTATACCACCCAAAAATAGTCTTGATAGAAGGATTCATGCTTACATTATCATGTTTGGTAAATAGGTCACCAAAAGAATGGTTATTTCACAAGAACATATCGATGCTTTCAAAACTCTCGCTAAATCACATGACATAATGAATCTCTCACATCCCAAATGTGTAGCGGCTCATTGGCATACGTGGCCCACAAAATAATCAAGTCGACTCTTACAATCCACACTATAATTCCAAGGCATAGCCGAGCCGTAAGGGTAGAAGGTGAATCATTGAATCCCAAATGGGCGGTGGTCTATCCGCAATAGAGGCCTATGAGACTACATCAACGAAGTCACGAAAGGAAGACATTGCTAAAATGGCTCAACAAAAGAATTATAGTAATTCTAATTGGGTAGAGATGGTCAGGTCATGATACAATGGATCCATCATCCCAAGCTATTAGAACCTAAGTCTATCTGGTTGTTAAAGTAGTCGACCCAACAGAGTCAAACTCCTTGTCGGCAATTCATGATTTGTGTTATCTTATGGAGTCTCGATAGCTCTAAGGTCAAAAGAAAACAACTCTAAATCCTATGACCCTAGAAAGGTAGAGCTCACAGAAGTGATACTTATGCTTTCCAAATAAATTACAAAAAAGTCACCGACAAGAAAAGAAAAGAGTAGGCTAGCTACATAGCTAAAAACACTCCCATAAATTACTTATATCTCGTCTGGATCGAGGAAGCCTCTAACACTTAACCTTGCTAGACAACCACCTAGGTATAAAACTTATGTTGGCTCGGTCGGTTTAAAGAAGCACAAAGCACTTCTCCTCGAAACAAGCAATATGATGAAATTATCTAAAGTTCAAAGAGAGGAGTCCTTATTAAAGATGACTTGGGAGAAAATCATGATATGCAAACCATTTTAAAACCAACTAAAGGCCATGCAGAAAAGTAGGGTGAAGGTTTTAAATAATTGAATATTTTAAACCTAAATTTTGATTACTCTTAATATTCTATTAGGATTTTTATAAAAGAATTATATTTTATGGTCCTTAATGAGCTTAAATTATAAATCACAGGATGCTCAGACAAATCACAATTAAAGAAAGACAACTGGCAAGAACATTGTGCAAGGTAAAAACAAGTCAAGTGAATAAAACAATAATAAAGACCGGATTCCGCTGGATCGACAACATATCCCAGAAAAACAAAAAATTCTGATCAGGCTATGCATATGCACACCTGAAGCTAGATCCATACATAAATATCAAAACTAGAAATTAGGATACGGGACTCGAGCGTCTGCTCCTGATCCCCATCACGTGGTTTCATGCCTCAAGCGCCTCGAAACCTGTGGACATGACTCCCTGCAAGAAGACTATTTTTAATATACTATTGTGCATGTCTCACACCCAGTAAACACACAAAGACAACACATAAAAAATATGTATGGTTATGTCACAAAACAACAAGGAATAATAGTCAAACATCGAAAAGATTGTCCTAACATAGCACACCATCTAGTGCACAGTGTCCTAGTCACAATCCCTAAGTGTGTGCACAATGTAGGGTAAAGTCTAGGGGTATGACTTTGACGGGGTCACCAAACTGGCCCCATATTAAAGATCCAAAAGATCTAAAATATGTCACTAAGGGTTGACATTTAAAAGAAGAGGTCTTGCATATTGCCTAACTTATTTATTTCTGAAGTAAGACGAACAATATATATAAGAAATAAAATTTTTTTATACTTTTAAAATATATAACCATTAAATGTGGGTTCGTAATATGCAAGTGACGTACTTTAAAGTCCTTGAAGCCTTAACGCAGTCATACACAAGTTGTTCATAATACAAAAACTCGCACTGTCCTCTGAGATATGGTTCAAGCAATGCTTTTTTAAGTATTATGATGAACAAACAGATTAATCACCTAATAAATAGAATTTTTCATCAAGACAATTATGCAATGCACATACAACATGCAAGAAACCCATCACATTGTGATCATTCGACCGACGTACGAACAATCACAACGAACACCAAAGAGGCGGATCACACATCATGCAAATGCGAACGCAAGAATGCCCAAATATGTTCTAATTCCTACAAGTATCTTTGAGTGATATGTGTGTAATATTAAATAATTGGGTGTTAAATATATTAATAAGGACCCATTATCATTCAGATAATTTTTTTGTACCAAATCATCGATCAAATCATTGAGAATTTTATTCACGCATCTCACACCTCAAAGTTTAATATTACAAGATTCACCCTTCTGTTAATGATTTCATTTTCAATATTTCTTTCTGTAGCGATCTCACGACACTCTCTTTCTCTCTCCCTCATGACACCCTATCGTCCGCCTCCAACGAACCAAGCTCCACTCAACCGCTCCTCTACCTCCAAGTTTTCCGCACTGAGAACCACATAAATCCTCCCTATTCTCTTCATTCTCACCAAGCAACTGGTGTCATCACTACTCTCTAGCTTCACCCATAACCCGCACTAGAGCTCCTCCTTCTCGAACACACATATCATGCATCTCCTTCCCGCTGATTCTCCGGTAACTACAACACCGACATCTCCTCTCTCCGACAACTCAAACTCAAGCTGCATCTCTTCTCTCCGGCGACCCCAGCTCCCGACGCGAATACCTTTTCCTCCATCCCCATTTCTCTTCTTTTCTTCTCATAAATCTAAGTCAAAAGTGGAGACTCATCTCTTCTTTCCCTCTCTCTCATTCAAGAACCAAAAACCATGCAACTTTGATTCCCCTTCATTACATCTGAACCTATCTTCTTCTTAGTGTCACACACAAAACCTCATCATAGGTTTTGCTGGCTTCAACAAATTGAAGGTGATGTTATGATTTGAATTTGAACCTTGAGCACGCGGAGAAGGAGATGTTGGAGTGTTAACAAAAGTGCTGATTTTATAATATTAAACTTTAAGATACTATACAGCTAAATAATAATATTTTAGATGCTATGTATGTAAGAATCTGTTTATAAGTTCACATTTTATCATATATTTGATTGTGGTAAAAAAAAAAAAAGTTGAAAAATAAGTCTAATCCGTTTGGGGCAGCTTATAAGTGCGGACGACATTTTCAAAAAGCCGTCGTACCGTTTGGTTCGCGTGTTTCTCTAGTTTATCCGAAACTGCGTTTGGGTTTTTATACTAAACGCAGGTTGCGGGTCGACCACTACGGTCGGCCCGCGGGCCGCGTTTCACGATAAGCAGCTTATCCTGAAACGCAGAAGTTGCCCCAAACGGACCCTAAATCTGTATATATCAAGTGTTTAATTGTTTCTCATGTAGTTTTACATCAAGACTTCAATCATAGTCTGTCACGTATATAATGACCCTAATTTACTGAAAAAATATTACATCAGTACCACGCACGTAGAAATACCGTGTGTAGCCAATAAAATCACGTCACGCGCGACAGGAAGAAAGAAATGGCGCAGTAACACGGAGAATATTCCTCCCTGTGTTATTCATGTGTTATTGTGTGTTATTCATGTGTTATTGTGTGTTATTCATGTGTTATTGATGTGTTATTGTGTTATTATAACACCAAAAATATTCTCAGGATACAATAACACATGAATAACACACAATAACACTTGAATAACACGGGGAATATTCCCGACAGAGAAAAAAACGGCACAGTAACACGGGGAATATTCTTCCCCGTGTTATTCATGTGTTATTGTGTGTTATTCATGTGATATTGATGTGTTATTGTGTTATTATAACACCATGAATATTCATATGACACAATAACACATGAATAATACACAATAACACATGAATAACACGAGGGGGAATATTTCCCGTGTTACTGTGTCGTTTTTTTCTCTATCGCGCAGGGTGTCGTGACGTTATTTCATTCGCTAGGCATCTTACTCTACATGTGTAATACTGATGTAATATTTGTTCCAATTTACTACATGAATGGGCCAGGCCTCATTCCCTTTACAATAATTTTTCGAATTTATTTTCGAGCTGGATGATTGGATTACATTCATCCAGTAAACTGCACTAAACCAAGAACTGGATGAAATGTCGGAACAACCACAGAATCCCACCTCCATGGTGAAGAAAACTCCGAGAACTCAGCCTGAATCCCTCCGGCCACCTGAATTTNAAAAATCAAATGATTTTGATCTTTATATTCTCCAAATTAAATATTTTAAGTAAATTTAGGTNGTTCGGCAAAGAATTGCCTACGTCCTCAGGAGCGAGCGGCGGTTTCACTATTTCAGAGAAGTTCAAGATACATCCCATAGGGTTACACATATAAATAGACATATACAAACCCTCTTAATAAAATTACAATCACGCCCTCGCTCCTCCCAACCCCCTTTATTCCAACAGACACTCCTTTTCACCAGGAGACACGCCTCTTCAAAAGAAACTCCAACTCCCTAGATATGAGCCATATCTAACAAAAACCACATAAATCCTCCATATTCTCTTCATTCTCACCAAGCAACTGCTGTCCTCACTACTCTCTAGCTTCACCCATAACCCGCACTAGAGCTCCTCCTTCTCGAACACACATATCATGCATCTCCTTCCCGCTAATTCTCTGGCAACTGCAACACCGACATCTCCTCTCTCCGACAACTCAAACTCAAGCTACAGCTCTTCTCTCCGGCGACCCCAGCACGCGAATACCTTTTCCTCCATCCCCATTTCTCTTCTTTTCTTCTCATAAATCTAAGTCAAGAGTTGAGACTCATCTCTTCTTTCCCTCTCTCTCATTCAAGAACCAAAAACCATGCAACTTTGATTCCCCTTCATTACATCTGAACCTATCTTCTTCTTAGTGTCACACACAAAACCTCATCGTAGGTTTTGTTAGGCTTGCAACAAATTGAAGGTGATGTTATGATTTGAATTTGAACTTTGAGCGCGCGGAGAAGGAGATTTTGGAGACAACAGTGTTAACAAAAGTGTTGATTTTATAATATTAAACTTTAAGATACCAGATACCTAAATAATATTATTTTAGATGCTATGTATGTAAAAATCTCTTTATAAGTTTAGATTTTATCATATATTTGTGTGTCGCAAAAAAAAAAAAAAAAGTTCAAAAATTAGTCTAAATTTGTAAATATCAAGTGTTTAATTGTTTCTTACCTAGTTTTACGTCTAGACTTCAATCATAATCTGTCACGTATATAAACACCTCAATTTAATATATGAGTGGGCTCGGCCTCTTTACCTTTACAATAATTTTTCCAATTTATTTTCGAGCTGCATGATTGGATTACATTCATCCGGTAAACTGCACTAAACCAAGAACGGGATCAAATGTCGGAACAGCCACAGAATCCCACCTCCTCGGTGAAGAAAACTCCGAGAACNGATTTTCCGAATTTATTTTCGAGCTGGATGATTGGATTACATTCATCCAGTAAACTGCACTAAACCAAGAACGGAATCAAATGTCGGAACAGCCACAGAATCCTACCTCCTCGGTGAAGAAAACTCCGAGAATTCAGCCTGAATCCCTCCGGCCACCTGAATTTTCCGCCGGAGATTCAGCGGAGGCGGCCTGGAAGGCCGGAAAGTTCCCAAACCCGCCGGACCCGTTTAACCCTGATCCAGTGACTCTTCGCGATCAATGGCGGTTCGCCATACGGCAATACAGTCGTTGGTATTCTCAAGCTTGGGGAACCGCCATCCTCGCCGGTATCTCCTTTTTCGCCCTAGGTTGGATCATCAAGGGCTCCAATCCCCTCCCTTCCCTTTCTCGGCAACCAACTCATGGCGAAAACCCTCCGCCGACTTCTACCGCCGAAGGTACTAACGTGGAAAACTGAAAGACAGGTGAGACCTCTTTGTCGNGCTTGGGGAACCGCCATCCTCGCCGGTATCTCCTTTTTCGCCCTAGGTTGGATCATCAAGGGCTCCAATCCCATCCCTTCCCTTTCTCGGCAACCAACTCATGGCGAAAACCCTCCCCCGACTTCTACCGCCGAAGGCACTAACGTGGAAAAGTGAAAGACAGGTGAGACCTCTTTGTCGTTCTCCATTTTATGGATCGTAGTTTGATTTTTTTTTCTTTGTTTTCTCTGATTCCATATCAGATTGTGGTTAGGGTTGATGATTTTACCAATATTGTTGGGTTAGGGTTTCTTTTAATCTTCTATTTGTGTGAAACCCTTTAACTAGAATGAAGCTGGACTCTTAAACTGCGCTTTCAATGATATCTGATCTTTTGAAGTGTAACTGGTACCTTCATCAGTTATTGGGCTATGTAGTAACTGGATTTTTAGTCACTGGTAAGTTGTATAGATGTAATTATGTACCTATCATGTTTTTTTCTGTCTAGGAATTATTCATCTAGCCATTCACTCTTTTGATGATGAAACCTTAGCTAAGAAAAAATAAGCATGATGATTTTTGTATCAATGGACAAAGGATTCTGCATGGCACACTAGAAGCTTTTGAACCATCTTCTATTCTCTGAATCCATTTCTTTATAATCTTCATTCCGGATTGCCAGTTAAATCAAGTTTTTTTATCTTTCTTTTCAGCTACAAGGGATGAACCTTTCTTGTTTTGCCTTATTTAAAGTTGGTTGTACAGTTTATGACTTTCTCATTGAAGTGTGCTCATAGAAATTTCAACCTTCATTTTTTCTCTGTTACTTTTCTAGGCTTTTACGTTTTTACTGAAGAATTGAGCTCACATTGTTACTGTTATATGCTTTACATTTTGACTAGAAGAAACGAGCTCAGACAACGCTGACTATGAACCAGCACTTGATCAGCAGGTTTGATGAACTGATCATTATATCTTCTCATCGCTTTTAGGCCATCATGGAAGTTTTTGTAAGATTTATGCCAAGTTGTTGGGAATGAGATAATGGCAATGATGATGATGATGATTTTGTAAGATTGACAAATGACAGTTTTAAGATATATGCTGATAATTGTGAATCTAGTATTATATGGGAGTTAGAGCAAGGAAGAACTTTGTATGCGAGTCATTTATGTTATGCTGGTTTTGTTTCCTGTTTTCTTTTTCCTTTCTTAGAGTAGGATTAGCACTCGAACTCGGTACCTTGGGAATAGTTTTAAGTTCATGGATTTGCATTTCCAACCAATGTTTTTGNATCAATGGCGGTTCGCCATACGGCAATACAGTCGTTGGTATTCTCAAGCTTGGGGAACCGCCATCCTCGCGGGTATCTCCTTTTTCGCCCTAGGTTGGATTATCAAGGGCTCCAATCCTCTCCCTTCCCTTTCTCGGCAACCAACTCATGACGAAAACCTTCCGCCGACTTCTACCGCCGAAGGCACTAACGTGGCAAAGTGAAAGACAGGTGAGACCTCTTTGTCTTTCTCCATTTTATGGATCGTATGTTTGAATTTTTTTTCTTTGTTTTTCTCTGATTCCATATCAGATTGGGGTTAGGGTTGATGATTTTACCAATATTGTTGTGTTAGGGTTTTTTTAATCTTCTATTTGTGTGAAACCCTTTAACTAGAATGAAGCTGGACTCTTAAACTGCGCTTTCAATGATATCTGATTTTTTGAAGTGTAACTGGTACGTTCATCAGTTATTGGGCTATATAGTAACTAGATTTTTAATCACTGGTAAGTTGTATAGATGTAATTATGTACCTATCATGTTTTTTTCTGTGTAGGAATTATTCATCTAGCCATTCACTCCTTTGATGATGAAACCTTAGCTAAGAAAAAATAAGCATGGTGATTTTTGTATCAATGGACAAAGAATTCTGCATGGCACACTAGAAGCTTTTGAACCATCTTCTATTCTCTGAATCCATTTCTTTATAATCTTCATTCCGGATTGCCAGTTAAATCAAGTTTTTTTATCTTTCTTTTCAGCTACAAGGGAAGAACCTTTCTTGTTTGGCCTTATTTTAAGTTGGTTGTACAGTTTATGACTTTCTCATTGAAGTGTGCTCTTAGAAGTTTCAATCTTCATTTTTTCTCTGTTACTTTTCTAGGCTTTTACGTTTTCACTGAAGAATAGAGCTCACATTGTTACTGTTTTATGCTTTACATTTTGAGTTGAAGAGAAGAGCTCAGACAACACTGACTATGAACCGGCACTTGATCAGCAGGTTTGATGAACTGATCATTATATCTTCTCATCTCTGTTAGGCCATCATGGAAGTTTTTGTAAGATTTATGCCAAGTAGTTGGGAATGAGATAATGGCAATGATGATGATGATGATTTTGTAAGATTGACAAATGACAGTTTTAAGATATATGCTGATAATTGTGAATCTAGTATTATATGGGAGTTGGAGCAAGGAAGAACTTTGTATGCGAGTCATTTATGTTATGTTGGTTTTGTTTCTTTTGTTCTTTTTTCTTTCTTAGAGCAGGATTAGCACTTGAACTCAGTACCTTGGGAATAGTTTTAAGTTCATGGATTTGCATTTCCAACCAATGTTTTTTGGTTGTAAATAGTTTTAAGTTCATGGATTTGCATTTATAATAAAGTTAATTTTACTGTTGCGTTTTGTTGCCTATTAGTAAACAGTTTTAAGTTGATTTTACAGCTTCAAAACCCATATAATAAGAGTTATTATAAAAAGGTGGAACACCTATTTAGTTCTTAGAAGAGTAAGAAAGTAAATTGGGATGAAAAGTAGGGACTATCTCTGCAGCAGTTTGTTCACCGTTGAAATAAAATCTGTAAATAGTTTTCTTTCTTCTTGTAATGTAATTTAGATTGGTTGGTCGCATCCTTTAGCAAATGCATGCTTGATTTATTATACGGCTTGGTGCCACCTTTGAGCCAACAATGTGAATCAGTTGTACAAGTAGATGCGTGCTGTCTGTACATGGAGCACACCATGGCAGCACATGCTATTTCTTTTTGAAGAAATTTAAGAGGTTTTATTCTTATTGATGTAAAGAGGGTTATAAATACCTATTACAAGATTTACTGGTAAGGAAAGCAATAAAAGCAGGATACAGTGGACAAAGAAAGGAATAATAACAAATATAAGAGTCAGCTAATCTCCCTAATTAAGGAGAAAATAAATAGTGATTCCTAAGATCACTCATACAATTAATAACACTCTAAATATATAATATAATAAATATGAAATATAATCCTAATTATTTTCGAGATCTTTTAACACTCGCCCTCAAGCTGGGATGAAGATGTCACTCATGGTGAGCTTGCTAACTAGATTCTCGTGTTGCACTTTGGAAATACCTTTTGTTAGTATATTTGCTGTTTGGCTAGCTGTGGGTATGTAGGACATACATATCATGCCATTATCTATCTTCTCCTTGATGAAATATTTATCAACTTCTACGTGTTTTGTTCTATCATGTAGAACTGGATTATGAGCTATAGAGATTGCAACCTTGTTGTCACAGTAAACTTAAATAGGTGCTGGTATATGAATCTTCAACTCTTTCATGAGTCTTTTTATCCATAATACTTCACAGAGTCCATGTGTCACCGAGCGGAATTCTGCTTCAGCACTACTTGCCACCACACTTTGTTTTTTACTTTTTCAAGTAACCAAATTTTCGCCTACAAAGGTACATTAAACTGATGTGAATCTTCTATCATTTACATCTCCTGCCCAATCTGCATCTGTGTAGACCTCTATTAGAAGATGTTCTTCCTTTTTGAACAAAAGTCCTTTTCCAGGAGTTCTTTTGAGGTATCTCAAAATTCTGAATGCAGTTTCGAAGTGAGTAGGTCCAGGTAAATGCATGAATTGACTCACAACACTCGCTGCAAAGGCTATGTCAAGTCGAGTGTGGGCCAAATAGATTAGTCGCCCTACCAATCTTTGATACTGTACTTTGTCCATTATCTCATTAGTTGTTGTTTTTTCAACTTTATATTAGGTTTAATTGGCGTATCTGCTGTTTTGCAACTCGTCATTCCTGTTTCTTTGAGTAAACAAGGTCATACTTTCGTTGATTGACAAAAATTCTCTCATTGGATCTTGCAAACTCCATTCCGAGGAAATATTTCAGCTTTCCCAAGTCCTTAATATCAAATTCGGCTTCAAGTTTCCTCTTCAAGTTGCTAATCTCCAGAGGATCATCCCCTGTCATGGTTATGTCATCTACATATACAATCACAATGGATGCTTTACCATTGATGAAATGTTTGAAAAAGAGAGTGTGATCAGCTTGGTTTTGAGAGAATTCATGCCTCTTGATAACATAACCAGAATGCTTAAACCAAGCTCTAGGAGACTGTTTTAACCCATACAGAGATTTTTTTAATCTCCACACTTTACCTTTTCCAAATTTTCCTTCAAATTCGGGTGGCAGGTCCATATATACTTCTCCCGCAATTTTTCATTTAAAAATGCACTCTTACATCAAATTGACGAAGTGGCCAGTTGAAGTTAACTGCAAGAAAAATAAATACTCTAATAGAGTTAATTTTAACACAAGGAGTTAACATCTCTTGGTAATCAATACCCTGAGTTTGAGTAAATCCTTTTGCTACTAGTCTTGCTTTGTATCTCTTCACACTTCCATCAGCATTAAACTTCACTGTGAACACCCATTTGCACCCAACTGCCTTTTTGTCTTTAGGTAGATCAATGACTGTCCAAGTGTTATTTCTCTTAAGAGCATTTATTTCTTCCATCACAGCTAATCTCCAACTCGGCTCACCTCATGCTTCCTGAACAGTTCTTGGAACAAGCATATTAGAAATCCTAGACACAGATGCTCTGTGATTTTTTGATAGTTTTTCATATGACAAGTATTGTGTGATAAGATGTTTCATGCTTGTTTGGATTCTTTTTCTGAAAGCAATTGGAAGATCAAGATCAGAAGAAGTGGAAGTAGAGGAAAAGTTACTCTGACTTGTAGGGTCATGGCAAAGGTGATTGAACATCTGCTGAGGAAATAAATGGGCTTGTAATAACTTTATAGAATTTCTTCCTAGTATAAATCTGCAGCTCATGTTGAGGATTATGATCCATTGAATTACGACTTGTTGGAATTACTTCTCGACCTCTCTCTCTGATAAGGTAACATCTGACAAAATAGGATTAATAGTGCTGACTCTAGTTTCTATATCAGAATTAGTTAAAGAAATGTGTAAAATTTCTCAAAAATTATTTACTTCAACTAAGTTCTCCCCTGAAGAAAATCATTTTGAAAAAAAGAGTGATCCTCGACAAACTTGACATCCATCATCCATGCTCTCAAAAATTTTTTTTGTGACAAGATTAAAGCATTTGTACCCACGTTTATTGGAAGCATACCCAATAAAAACACATTCTTCAGCTTTGGAATCAAGTTTTGAGCGAAACACATTTGGGATATACACGTAGCAAACACATCCAAAAATCTTTAAAGGGAGATCAGCTGTTATCTCAGATGTGAAAAAATAATTTTTTAAGACTTGTAAAGGTATTAAATTTCATAACTCGAAATTACATTCTGTTTATTAAATAACAAGAGGTACGGAGTGCATTACCCCAAAGATATTTAGGAACATTCATGGAAAACATGTGTCCGGGTAACTTCAAGCAAATGCCTATTTTTTCTTTCAACAATATCATTTTGTTGTGGTGTGTCACGACAAGTGGATTGATGAGAATATCTTTTTCTAAAATAAATATTCAGTCTCATTATCTGTTCTTAGAATCTCAATATTTGTTTGAAATTGATTTTCAATCATGTGGAAAAAAATCTTTAAATCATTGTTCAACTTTGGGTTTCTTTTCCAATAAATAAACCCAGGAAACTCGTGTGTCATCATCAATAAATGTTACAAACCATAGTGTTAACTTTGGATGGGCCCCAAACATCACCATGCAACAAATAAAATGATTTTGAAGCAGAATATGGTTTTATTGGAAACGAAACACGATGATTTTTAAATAAATTACACGTTTCACAATAAAGTTTTAAACAATTAATACTTTTAAATAGTTTAGAAAATAAAGATTTAAGATATGGAAAGCTAGGATACCTTAATCTTTTATGTCATAACATAACTTGATCATAGCCAAAGCTTGAACTTGTACTACCTAATCCATGAGCTATTTTATTCACAGAATCAGTTTCATCATAGTTGTACATTAGCAGTTTCAATCATCTTCCCCGAGTTTCGATCCTAAAAAACACAATTGGAAGGAGAAAAAAGAATGGAATAATCATAATCTTTAGACAATTTGCTATCGGAAAGAAGATTACATGTAAGTTTTGGAACATGTATGACAGATTTCAAAGAGTTTTTTTTTTTGAAATTTTAATATTTATTTTTCTTGCAATAGGTGAAAAATTGTAATCAACTATTTTGATTTTTTTTAAACCGAAACATGGATAATACGAATCAAATAATTGAGAACAGCTTGTCATATGATCAGATGCTCCTGAATCAATAATCCGAGTGGTACTTCCTAGAACAAATAAAGCCAAAGGATTACTATATGTTTGTGCTATAGAACCGTAGATGATGAGCAAGATTTTAGCAGTTTAAGAATATGACTTAATTGCTATTTACTAATTTGGGATGACAAAGCCTATTTGTTGTAGGTGTGCAATGTTTACCAAATTTTTTTCCCTTATCATTAGGTGGTTTACCATTCAAGTTCCAACATTTTTCTCGAGTATGGCGTGATTTTCTATAGTAGTCACATTGCAGGTTGTTTTTGTATTCTACATGCTGGTTGTGAAAAGTTTTTCTGCTTACTTGAGCTTTAGGAAAAACCATCGCTAATCCTTCCACGGACACAGTTGAACCTGCGGTCTTCTTCCCTGACATCACGTGTCTCGGTCTCTCTTCTCTTCTTACCTCCGCAAAAACTTCATCAATTGGAGGCAAGGGATTTCTTCCAATTATTCGGTCACTGATCTCATCATATTCAGCATTTAGACGTGCAAGAAATTTGAAGATTCAGCCAATATCCACTATCTTCCTGTACTGGTTGTAGTTATCGTTTGATCTCCACTCATGATCTTTGAATAAGTCCAAGTCCTGCCAAATCCGCTTAAGAAAATTGAAATATTTTGTCACAGAATCCTCGTCATGGCAAATTTTCCCAAGTTGTAGAGTCAACTTGTAAACTTGAGATTGATTTCCAAGATCATAGTACATTTCTGAAGCATTGTCCCATAATTCATTGGTTATAGAGTAACATAGATAATTTGCATTTATCTCTTCAGTCATGGAATTGACCAACCATGTCATTACCATTGAATTTTCCGCAACCCAAATGACATAAGTTATGTCATTCACATCAGACTGCTTAGTATCACCTGTGATATAGTCAATCTTTTCTCTTCATCGGAGATACATGCAAACAGATTGTAACCATCGAAGGAAATTATCACCATTTAGTCGGATTGTAGTAATCTGAATGGGATGGTTTTCAGATGTATTCCTTTGAGGTTCAGACTGAGATGACTGAAGAGGCTGGCTTGTCCTAGACGTGACTTCAAACATTTTAGAGATGAAGAATGGAGCGTGCAGCAGGATCCCAAAATTCGACCGCCGAAGCAAAAGATTACCGCCTTTGCCCTCGAAAGGACTTCGAGATGCGGAATTGCTTTGTCAACCACGCTCACAATCCATGTCAGCGAGACATGATCCTCTCGTTGCTTCGCGACGACGGGGCTGAAGAAAGTAAAGGCGGAGTTCCGGGTCTCTGCGCCGATCACGATCTCGACTAGTAGTTGTATCGATCGCTGCCGCAAGCTCTAGATTTTAGCGATCTTGCTTAAAGGAAAACGTCGCTACGGATCAGATGCTATTGTAGCTGTTGCAAGCTCTAGGGTTTAGCGATCTTGCTCGGAGGAAGACGCCCCTACGGATCGGATGCTTTGATACCATGAAGAAATATAAGATGAATTATTATTATTGATGCAAAGAGGGGTATAAATATCTGTTCCAGGATTTACTGGTAAGGAAAGTAATAAAAACAGGATACAGTGGACAAGTAAAGGAATAATAACAAATATAAGAGACAGCTAATCTCCCTAATTAAGGAGAAAATAAATAGTGATTCCTAAGATCACTCATACAATTCATAACCATCTAAATATAGAATATAACAAATCTGGAATATAATCTTAATTGTTTTCAAGATCTTTCAACACTTTTATCTCCAGGAATGATCCAATTTCGAGCAATCCAATCCTAGCTCGAGAACAGCTGAAACATATATAACCTGTTCTAGGTTTGCTTGTGGATTAAATTGATTTGATTTTGAGCTAGCTCGGCTCAAATCAGGTACTTTTAGAGTCTATTTGAATTTGAATCAAGTCAATCAATATCATGTATTTTCCCTTTATAAATTTTTAAAAAAATGTTTGGGAAATTTACATATTCAGCAGACAATTCTTATGTATTTATATATTTCACACGGAAACTTTTATATTTACAGATATTGCACTTTAGTGCTTTCAACCTAGTCATGAAAATGTGTATTTCACTTAAAAAAGTAATAATAATGCTATTTTTGATGTGATATTAAAGATTCAAGTGTTATGCTTTGTAAATATGAAAGTTTAAATGCGAAATATGTAAATACATAAGAATTGTGTGCTATGTATGTCAATTCCCCAAAATATTTTATATGCTTGTATGTATATTTATAATACCCATATGCATACATACTAATGTATATATATTGTATTAATAAATGCATGTATTATTTATGTCTCGAGCTGATCTTGGGTTGACTTGATTCAATCTTGCTCCATCTTGAAACCAGCTCAAAGATTTGTCTGAGCTCAAAATTTGTCATGTGGCTTGACTTGTTTTGATCTGGCTTCTGTTCTCCCTATTTCTTTTTATGCAACTTCTC
>JXCR01106801.1:64224-74326 GCA_002079205.1 Phalaenopsis hybrid cultivar | reverse complement strand
CGACTTGAAAAAACTTTGATCTTAAATTTTGTCTCGAATCAGATCTCGTTTTTAGCTAAAATTTAAATCAATTTTCGAGCCATTAACGATCTTCGAGCTAAGTTCACAGCCCAAAACAACCATTTGTGCCCAATTCTTTGTGAATAATTTAGCTGCAATCAAAGTGCTTACCAAATTTTAAGTTAAATTTTAACCTAACTGCAGTTAACCAGAAAGGCGTTTATCTCAGCATGGTTGATGGCCCACAAATTATCCAAACTTCAGCACTTGATACCGTTGGATTTGTCTCAATGAGCTGATGAGATTCGATTAAGCTCAATGAATTATTTTAAGATTCGTATATTTTTTGTTTATTATATATATATATATATATATATGCTGAAGTTTAAGTGAGAGAAATGAAAATATAATTTTTTTTTTTATATGTATATTTAATCTCATCCAAATTATATAGTCGAATAATGAGTTTAAAAATGATCGAGTTATTACACATTTTTTGAATAGAAATCACACCAATTTTAATATAATTAAATTTAGGAAGATTTACATGCATGACTTCAATTTTTATATGATATATTATTTATGCATTTATATGTTTAATTCACTTTTTAAAAGTTAAAATATTAATATTTTTTATGTGATATGAAATATTTGGGTGGTATAAATTAAACATTAAAGTAAAGGTGTTGCATTGAAGGATGTAATTAGGGGTGTAAACGAACTGAACACGAACGAACAAAGCTTGTGTTCGTGTTCGTATTCGGTTCCTTTGAAATTTAGTTTGTTTGAAATAAGCTCTGTGTTTGAAATTGTTCTTGAAGTCACTGTTCGTGTTCGTTTCTTAACGAAAGAGCCGAACACTATCGCTTCACGAACGAGGANAAATGATCTTAATTTACTAGAACTAAATGAAAATATGACACTAATTAGGACGCAATGGAGAAAAAGGATTCAAGTAGCCGACCCCACGTAGTGGGATTAAGGTTTTGTTATTGTTGTTGTTATTGTTGTTCTTAACAAAAAGAAGTGCAAATATGCTCTTCAACAATTAACATTATCAAATAGAAAAGCTCTTAGAACCCAAGCTTGTAATCTCATGACTCGCTTCTTGTTTTCACCACTGTTCCTTGCATAACTAATGAAACGGCCAAGTTGAAGAGAAAATATTACGTCTAGTAAACCGAACGTGCGGTTGACGGCCTAGATCACACCACGTCGGTGGACGCATGGTGTGGTGCAATTCACGCCATCGTCCACACTTCCGAATGATGGATATAATATTTTCCACAAGTTGAGCGGGTCTGTTCTCTGAACCATATTCTTTCATCTTTCCATTTTTACCTTCTCCTTGCCATCACATGCTATTGTTGCCGCACCTTAAAGGGGCCGGTTAGCTAGGTTAGGTTGGACGGTTTGATCCAAGCCAGAGTCCTCTTTTGCTCCATTTCAATCGGGGTGTCAATATTTGATCCAATAGATTAAAGCTGCTAAGGATCTGATTTTGATCCGATTTGTAGTCCGCTGAAAATCGTTTTGAAAAAAACAAATTTGATTTAAAATTTTGGCTAGTAGCTGGCTCGCTTATTTCGATACGATCTCGATTCGAGTTAAAATTCTAATCAAATTTCAAGTGATTAAATATCTTCGAGCTAAATTCACTAAATTTATATCCATAATATCATTAGGACTCTTAACAATCCGATTTCGATTCGAGTTTGCGTTAACTCAAAAAAATTTTAATCTAAAATTTTGTCTCGTATCAGATCTGGTTCTTAGCTAGAATTTAAATCAATTTTCGAGCCATTAACGATCTTCGAGCTAAATTCACAGCCCTAAACAAGCATATGTGCCCAATTCTTTGTGAATAATTTAGCTGCAATCAAAGTGCTTACCAACTTATTCAGTAAAGTCTTAACCTAACTGCAGTAAACCAACAAGAAGCTGCTATCTCAGCATGGTTGATGGCCCACAAATTATCCAAAATTCAGCTGTTGATATCATTGGATTTGTCTCAATGAGCTGATGAGATTCGATTAAGCTCAATGAATTATTTTAAGATTGGTATATTTTTTTGTTANATATATATATATATATATATATATATATATATATATATGCTGAAGTTTAAGTGAGAGAAATGAAAATATAAAACTTTTTTTCTTTATATGTATATTTAATCTCATCCAAATTATATAGGCGAATAACAAGTTTAAAAATGATCGAGTTAATACACATTTTTTTGACTGGAAATCACACCAATTTTAATATAACTAATTTTAGGAAGATTTACATGCATGTCACTCAGTTATACAACACCTANGAATAACAAGTTTAAAAATGATCGAGTTAATACACATTTTTTTGACTGGAAATCACACCAATTTTAATATAATTAATTTTAGGAAGATTTACATGCATGTCATCAATTTTTATATGATATATTATTTATGCATTTATATGTTTAATTCGCTTTTTAAAAGTTAAAATATTAATATTTTTTATGTGATATGAAATATTTGGGTGGTATAAATTAAACATTAAAGTTTGGGTAATGCATTGAAGGTTGTAATTAAGGGTGTAAACGAATCGAACACGAATGAACAGAGCTTGTGTTAGTGTTCGGTTCTTTGNGTTTAATTCACTTTTTAAAAGTTAAAATATTAATATTTTTTATGTGATATGAAATATTTGGGTGGTATAAATCAAACATTAAAGTTTAGGTGTTGCATTGAAGCCTGTAATTAGGGGTGTAAATGAACCGAACAGGAACGAACAAAGCTTGTGTTCGTGTTCGGTTCCTTTGAAATTTAGTTTGTTTGAAATAAGCTTGCGTTTGAAATTGTTCGTGAAGTCATTGTTCGTGTTTGTTTCTTAACGAACGAGTCGAACATGAGCTCTTCGCGAACGACGAGCCAGTTTGACATTCCTAATATTACTATATATNTTGTTTGAAATAAGCTCGTGTTTGAAATTGTTCGTGAAGTCACTGTTCATGTTTGTTTCTTAACGGACTAGCCGAACACGAGCAGAACACAAGTTCTTCGCGAAGGACGAGCCAGTTTGACATCCCTAATATTAATATATATAAATAATATATTATATTAATTATATTAATTATATTATATTAATTATATTAATTATATTATATAAATATATAATATCTATATTAGTATATTACTAATATAATATATTAGGATAATATTATTTTTAATTTATTATATATTATAATTTATAAAATCTAATTGTTTCAAATATCATAAATTTTTTATATATAATTATTTTAAATTATTTTATATTTTGAACAATAACAATTCGAACACGAACGAACGCATCACTGCTCGTGTTTGGTTCGTTTAACTAACCAAACGAAAAAATTTATTCACGTTCGTCTCGTTGACTTATGAACGAATCGAACACGGACTCATCGACGAACTGAACACGAACTGTTCACGAACAACGAGTTTTTTGACATTCCTAGTTGTAATTGAGCCTAGTTGAGTCGAGTATGTCATGATTTGAATTTGATTTGGTGTAATCATGTTGTTATTGCTCAATTTGAGCAAAAGGTGAGCTTCAAAAAGATGTTTATGCTTGATGTTCATATTAATTTGTACTTGACTTTTTATATTAAGTAAAAAGTTAAAAGTTCAATTGAGTATTTAACTTTTCCTATTAAATTAAACATTTTATTTAGTTCAAATGAGTATTTCACTTTTCCTATTAAATTAAACATTTTATATTATATTATTTTCATATAAAACTAGTAAATAAATTAAAAATTTAAATGAGTATTCAATCTTTTATATAAAATTATTAACAAATGAGCTTATGAATCTATATCTAATTAAATATGTAATTAAATAAATTTCAAATTAAAATCTAAATATCAAGTAAATAAGTAATATATGATATAAATAAATACTAAAAAATTAATTGATTGAAAAAAAAATTTATGTTTATGTTGATAGTAAATAACAATGTTGCTATTAAATATTATTGAATAAGTTCTAATTAATCAAATGTATTTAAATAATATATTATATAAATACAATGCATTTAACAAATTAGTTATTGAGCAGCAAACGAGTTTGTCTTGTCGGTTCCTGCTTAAATTTGATTTATTTAAGTTCCAAGTGATTAAAAAATGTTTAAATTTATTTATTTGTTAATTTAAATAAATATGATCAAGCATTAATCGAGTTAAATTCAAGTTGTTAAAGTCAAAAAAATGAATTTAAAAAACATTAAACTATATTTGATCCACTGTTTAATTAATAAAGTAAGAAAATGATATTGATTTTAGGTGAAAATTTATTTTTAAAGCCAACTAAATATAATAATCTTTATTTTTCATGCATAAGTGAAAAATAAAATCATCATTAGTCAAAATATTGCCTTCTAACAAATGACTTGATAGCCCCAAATTAGAGAAATCATGCAACGTAAGTCCAGATTTACTAAATCCGCCCTCAAGTCGCTCGTGCCATCATAAATTCATATTATTGATTTATTGGATTTGATAAATCCTATTTAACATAAATCCGGATTGCAGCATCAAATTTTTCATGACAAAAAAAGGGGGAAAAAAAAGACAGAATTCATTGCTAGAAAACTCCCAATTATCTAAGTCCAACAAAACAAAATTTACAAAAACCACCACTTCCATCTTCATGATACAGGTGCAGCATNTTCCTTCTGGCAATTATATGATTTAAGTATTTCAAAATCAAAGCAAAATCTAATGAATTCAAGACCCGTTTTCGTATTCATAAATGAGCCTGGAAAAAACTGTGATTTCAAAAACTATAGGGATTTTTTTCTGTATAAAATTTTTGTTTCCTAGCAAATGTATGAACCCAAATTTCCAATTTTGATTGAGTTTCGATTGCCTGAACCTTCGCGCTTAAATAACAATAAGAACGGTGCTATTGAATGATATTTACCTTGGGTTTGGTCAATNAAGTTAAAAAAATGAATTTAAAAAACATTAAACTATATTTGATCCACTGTTTAATTAATAAAGTAAGAAAATAATGTTGATTTTAGGTGAAAAACTATTTTTAAAGCCAATTAAATATAATAATCTTTATTTTTCGTGCATATGTGAAAAATAAAACCATCATTAGTCAAAATATTGTCTTCTAACAAATGACTTGATAGCCCCAAATTAGAGAAATCATGCAATGTAAATCTAGATTTACTCAGCATCAAATTTTTCATGACAAAAAAAGGAAAAAGAAAAACATAGAATTCATTGCTAGAAAACTCTCAATAATCTAATTCCAACAAAACAAAATTTACAAAAACCACCACTTCCATCTTCATGATACAGGTGCAGCAGCTCCATCCTCCCCATCCTTGACATCACCAGCCGTTTCTATCCCTTCTTCAATCCGTTTCTGGCTCGCCAGAGCTCTTCTACTTTCCCTCCTCGCATTCTTCTTAGCAACATTGTACTCCTCAAAGCCCTTGGCAATCTTAGCTTCCTCTTCCGGAGAGAAGAATCCCACCTCCATATTGCTGAACTCCTCATACATTTTCTCAACCTTAGCCTTCCATAATATGCCCAGCTCAGTATCCATTTTGTGGTAGGGTGTCTTGAGCAGGTACTCGTCGATGCCTCCGGCCTTGTCGATGCATCGGAGTGCGTGGGTTGTCACCTTTATGCGGATGTGGCGGTCGTGGATGTAGCTAAAGAGGCGCTTCTCCTGCACATTTGGCTTCCATGTTCTTCTAGACCTTCAGAATTGGATAGTATGATATCAGACTGGAACATTTACATGCATGTTACTTAATTCCTATGTATTTACATATTTGAACACCTAAACTTCAAGTTGTACATGCATGCCGCCACCTTAACAATGGATAAAATGGTGTATTTCGTNCATTTGGCTTCCATGTTCTTCTAGACCTTCAGAATTGGATAGTATGATATCAGACTGGAACATTTACATGCACGTTACTTAATTCCTATGTATTTACACATTTGAACACCAAAACTTCAAGTTGTGCATGCATGCCGCCACCTTTAACTATGGATAAAATAGTGTATTTCACGTTTTAAAGTTAAAATGGTGGTATTTTTGCGATACGAAAGATTTTGGTTGTATAAATGTAAAAAGTAAAGTTCAATTCTTAGATNAGTTAAAATGGTGGTATTTTTGCGATGCGAAAGATTTTGGTTGTATAAATGTAAAAAGTAAAGTTCAATTCNTTTGTGATAGGGTGTCTTGAGCAGGTACTCGTCGATGCCGCCGGCCTTGTCGATGCATCGGAGTGCGTGGGTCGTCACCTTTATGCGGATGTGGCGGTCGTGGATGTAGCTGAAGAGGCGCTTCTCCTGCACATTTGGCTTCCATGTTCTTCTAGACCTTCAGAATTGGATAGTATGATATCAGACTGGAACATTTACATGCCCGTTACTTAATTCCTATGTATTTACATATTTGAACACCAAAACTTCAAGTTGTGCATGCATGCCGCCACCTTAACAATGGATAAAATGGTGTATTTCGCGTTTTAAAGTTAAAATGGTGGTATTTTTGCGATGCGAAAGATTTTGGTTGTATAAATGTAAAAAGTAAAGTTCAATTCTTAGACATGTAAATACTTAATAATTGGGTGTGTGAATCCTTATGTTAGAATCAACATTGATAAGCATTAGAAACAAGCTTCCCGAACCGCCGGCTTCATTTCTAAAACAAGAAAGGTTGGCCAACAAAACTGATGTTCTTTCTCTTTTTCTGTGTCACAATAACATCATATCCTGAAATGCAAGATGCAACCAAATGAAATACCAAATTCTTGATGATAGAAAATTTGTTCAGGTTCAGGATCTCCAAATTGATAAAGAAGTTTTAGTAAAACAAAAGTGGATTCTGGGTGCTTGTTGCATCTTCTAGGTTGAAATTATTCTGTAGCAACTTTCGTCGCAATGCTGGTTCGAGAATTTGGATAAAGAAGAGAACTATTTTAATTATATATTCCCCTTTTCTCAATTATTCAATGGGAGGTTGTTATTCTAGTTATGCTAGATTCACCAAATAAAGATATATAGAATGGAGGAAAAAGAAAAGAAACAAAAACATTATGAAATTGCAAGGATGTATGATAAAGCAAAGAAAGAAAGATTGACAATTGATGATTAATCAATCAGAAGGTGATATAACACCCATTGAAAATAAGATTGTCATAAACAGACAAAGATGATTTTGGCATGCACAACGGATGGCAAAGGGTGGCACAACTATATAGAGATATTGAATTGTTGTGTATGGATTAATATATTGTAGATTAAAGGTAGTATGAATAGTGGTCAAACAACAAGACTAACTCAAAATTATAGTTAAAAACAATGCATCACTAAGGAATGAATGGAGAGTTGAATAATGGAAGATTCTGAGATTATCCCTTCTGGCAATTACATGATTTAAGTATTTCGAAATCAAAGCAAAATCTAATGAATTCAAGACCCGTTTTCATATTCATAAGTGAGCCTGGAAAAAACTGTGATTTCAAAAACTATAGGGATTTTTTTCTGTATAAATTTTTTGTTTCCTAGCAAATGTATGAACCTAAATTTCCAATTTTGATTAAGTTTCGATTGCCTGAACCTTCGCGCTTAAATAACAATAAGAACAGTGCTATTGAATGATATTTACTTTGGGTTTGGTCAAAGCATGGCCAAATTCTAAAAGAAATAATCTTTATGAAAGGACGTTTAAGTACCAAATGTGAGATTCCACGAGGTAAAACATAATTCCAAAATCTTTCTCCCAATGGGGAAAAAAAAAGTAAATTCATAAAGCTTTGCTTTGCTCCCACATTCAAACTCTAGCACTTATAAGTGCCTTCATTGGACAAAATGAAAAATCTGTTTAAAAGTCAACAAAAACTTGATTTTCAAGTTAAATTTCATAAAAAAAAAAATTCCATCAGTTCAAACCAAAAAGAAACATAAATCCTTAAATAAAATATTAGTGGGACTACTTATTCAATGTTATTGTGCACTAAAAAAAATCATGATAGTACAATGAGAATTTCATGTCCTGATTTTACATGAAGCTCTCACACACAAGTATAGATAAATGAAAATAGCTAAGAGACATGAAATTTGACTTAAATAAATTAATCTATATTGATTGAGATTATAATAGTTCAATTTTCCTTTTAATTCTAGAAGATAAGACTACAAAGTAATGCAGTCAATACTAGCTCATTCTCTGGTGGAAGCTGTGAGGGGTGAGATGATAGTTAGATGATACTGATAATAGTGATAGTGAACAAATGATAAGAATGACAGTCGGATGATAATGATTAGAAGACAATGGTAAGACAATGATGAATGAATAATAATGAATAAATGTTGGTTGTGTTGGTCAGCAGATAGAGCTGCAAAATTTTTCAAATCTTTAAGCTCTATCTCTCAAATTTCAAACCTCGATCTCTTTCATATGAAGAATAAGATTCTATTTATAGTTTTTAAAGAATATGAATTTAATCTTCTTTTGTCACAATCTCAAAACACTATATCATATGACTTGTGTTAATTCTTTGATTATCCATCATTCTTTCAATATTTAATTGGCTTAATGACCTCTAAAATGAGTGATGTTCACCTCATTATTTTTTTCTCATTAAGACACTCAAATCAGCTATGAAAATATAAGATTTGTAAAATCATTTGATCATTCAATTAATATCTATATGGTTCTAATAAAAAATCAAATATTTCATTTCGGTTTATTTAAATTCGGATCATATCAACTTTTTACGTCATTGGGTTTGGCTTGTCAAGATATTTAGTTTGACTATAAATATGTTGAAATCAAATGTTGAATAGTCCTGAATTTGATGCCGAAATTTCTTAATTAACAAACTGCATCAAAATTCATATTTGATTGAGTGTATCTTCAGATGTTCCGGTGTAGTGTTATGCATTTAAAATCATTTTTCAGGGTAAATCAATCTAACAATTACCATGAGCTGATTTATAGCGTTGCATTGACTATATAGATGTCAATTGCTTAGGATACATACAAATTTCAGAAAAATTGGGTTGAAATATTACTTAAGACAAATGTAACATGCTAGCAACCCAAAAAATCTATTTTGAAACGTGAATGTGAATTAAAAATTATTACTGAAGCCAACATCCATGAATTCACAAAACTTAAAGACTAGCAGTTGACATCTCAGAAACAAAAACCCAGTTTTCTAAACCTACATCTTTCATAAATAAATACAAAAAAAAAAAAGAAGCTTGGCGAGCAAAAGCAAAGATCGATTCTGAGCTACCATTAACATAAAAAGCACCCTAAAGAAGTCAGTACAACGCTTAGCAGCCTAGAAGTCGAAGGAATGAAGAAGACAAACGCTAGAGAGAAAATCGTTAAAAAGCTTAGAAAAATTACTTGTTACCACCATCCTCGCTGATCCTATTGCCAAACTGGATATGGCGCCCGGCAAAGATACCGCGCTTCGCTCTTCCCATCACAATCTTGCTGTTAGGGAGGCACTTTTTCACCGTCTCCATCACCTCCGCCGGCACGTCCTTACCCACCTTACGCGCCAACTTCTTGTACAGCTCTTGAGCCCTGAAAGACATCAATTAAACTCGAAGGATTCGATAAATAGCAGGAAATCGTCGAGTTAGCTCGATATCACAAAAGATTTGGCGGTGCAGCAGAAATAGCTATAAAGAAACGATAGAAAGGGGGCAGTGAAGAAAGAAAAGGTGGATTCAGGGGTAGATGGAGGCGTTGGAGGGCTGCGTTGAGAAGAGGATGAAGACGAGAAGCTCCGAAGAGAGGTTCGAGGTGGATGAAAGATCGGTCGGAGGAAGCTGAGGCTGACAGAGGAGAAGGGAAGAAGGGGATAGTAGATCTGTAGTTAAAGTTATGGACCATTGGATTTAAATCAAACGTTGCAGATTTCCTTTAGTGTAATTTTTATTTTCTTAATTAAAATTTTATTAAAAATCGTTTAGGAGTTAGATTCTTTTCCATGCAATTTTGCAAATTGTTGTGAATGTTGGACATTTTTAGAGGATTTAACTAAAACAAAATTAATATTTTTATGTATGATACCCTTTTTTTTTTTT
>JXCR01106801.1:29927-44224 GCA_002079205.1 Phalaenopsis hybrid cultivar | reverse complement strand
TTTTGGTCTTACATGAGAGCAATTTTGGAATTTTAAAATTGTTGTTTGAGGCATTTTAAATGTGGTGTTTGAGGCTTTTAAAAGTGTCGATTTGGGGTGCTTTAAAGTCTTTAAAGTATTTGAAATTTTAAAATTGTTGTTTGAGGCATTTTAAATGTGATGTTTGAGGCTTTTAAAAGTGTCGATTTGGGGTGCTTTAAAGTCTTTAAATTGGTTAAGTCAAAAATTGAGAATTTCTGATTTAATTAGTTGGAAAACACTTATTTGAGGGTGAAATGTCTTAAATTACTTTAAACACAAGTTAAAACGTAAGCTTCTAGATTTTAGGAGCATACCCTAGGTGAGAGTCCATTCACCTAATCCTCAGCATAAACTCCCTAGGTTTTAAGAGCACATACCTTAGGTGAGAGTCATCCACCAAGTCCTCAGTGTAGACCTCTTAGACTTTAGGTGTACACCCTAGGTGAGAGCCCATCCACCTAATTCTCAGTGTAAGCTTTCTAGAGCTTAAGCACACACCCTAGGTGAGAGTTCATTCACCTAGCCCTCAATTTAGGCTTCCTAGATTTTAGGAGCACACCCTAGATGAGGGTCCATCCACCTAATCCCAACATAGTCTTCCTAGACTTTATAAGCACACCCTAGGTGAGAATCTATCCACCTAAACCTCAGCATAGTCTTCCTAGACTTTATAAGCACACCCTAGGTGAGAGTTCATCCACCTAGTCCTCAGTGTAGATCTCCTAGACTTTAGGTGCACACCCTAGGTGAGAGCCCATCCACCTAGTCCTCAGTGTAGGCTTCCTAGAGCTTAAGTGCACACCTTAAGTGAACGTTGATTCATCTAATCCTCAAATGCGCAATGAAACTAGACACTTGACCCTGATTCACGAACTGATCAAAACACTAGACATGATACACCGGGACGTGACCCATGCTTCCTTAATTAAATCAACAGTGAAATTCCCTCAATGACTTAACTTACAATAAAACCCAGTGCATCGGGATTTGAGTTTGAACATTACATTCAAATCCTCCTGGCAATTGGGAAAATTTGTTAATGCCACATATAGATCATCGGACTAGGATAAGTCTAAGGTCCAAGTGGCAAGGGCGATGACGACATTGCTTATGTATGCTTAAACGAGGGATACGAAGTGAAATTATTAGAATAGTACCTCTTACCTCGAGGACCTTCTATAAGAGAGAGGAAGGATCGAGGATGCTATTCGCCGACTCTTGGTGGGATTGTTGCCCCGACACTCTTAGGTTGTCAGTAGTTCTAGCACGATTAGAGTGACTAATCTGTGGACTGTACGGCTTTACAAAATATTTATAAAAATAAAACAACAATTTCTTTTGCATGATTAAAAGAACTCTTCATAAAAAAAAAGACTTAAATAATAACTTTTGCATGAAAAATCTTCCTATGAAAATTTATAAAGGTCCACGGCTAGTCACTTGGATTGAGGTTAAGAACTGCCTTCTATAGATTGTTGAGTTGGTAACTCTTACTCAAGATCGGAAAGCACACATCCTACAGCTCTGAGCCCCCATTTTTACCAATGTCTTATACCCAGTCCTGATCTTTCATATGTGGTTATGTGTTTTTTTTGCTTGTGATTTTTACAACTCATTTTTATGACTTTTGTGTTGGGTTTTCTCGCCTTGTTTAATTTTCTTGCAAGTTTATTTAAACCTGTTGCAAATCACACTATGTTCGCAAAACAATAATAGCAACAGTAGCAGATGCCCAGGTACGCTTTTACAGTTTATCTACAGCATTTTACTTTACTGCATTCTACCTTTCAAGTACATTTTTATTTACCTGCAATCTGATTATTCTGCATGCAAAACCGGTACTGAAACCAAAATTGAAACAAAACAAAATCAAACACTGACACCAAAACTATGAAGCACAAATGACCATTCTCAAACACTTAAACCCTGGAGCGATCGTTACGACATGAACTTGGAGCTAACTTTGTGGGCAGCACGACGAAGAATTCAGATCGAGCAGCAAGAGGATCTTCTTCAGCATTATCTCTTCCTAGTATAATAACAACTCATAGGACTTCGAGGTAGCCCGCCTAGCGCGACGTAAATCCTCACACTCCCTTTTTAAGCTCTTGTACAACCATGTTGTGCAGCGTAAGTCCTAACCCGCTTGAGGTTCCGAGGTTGTTGTGTGGTACGACGTAAACCCTCCTTTTCTCTGTGGGCTATTTGCATAATCGGGTATTATGCAAATGTAAGTCCCAAATAATAAAATTTGCAGGATTGAACATTCAAATAACATCATCTCTAAAAATGCAACTACACAGTAGGATAGTTTGGGAAGTCACTGGGGATTCTCCTTAGGATCTATGACATCCCCTACCTTTTCTTTTATTTGGACTTCTGAAATAACTGTTCCAATTTGAGCCACTCTCACTTGCCTTTTTCCACGTCCTACCGTGAAAACTTAAACCTTGAATTCTTGAAGACTAGAACTATTGATCATTATCGAGAGTTTTCTCAAGTGACCCCAGTCATTTGAGATGTAATTAACTATAGGGGCTTGTCTCTATAGGGAACTTGGAACCCAGGTAAAATAAACCCTATTTAATCTTTGTATTAAATAGGAGAATTTGTCGGTCATATATAAAAGGTTCGCAGACAAAATGGATGTCACAAATCTCTTAGTTTGCAGGATTGGGCCTATTATCTGGGTCTACACTTTTCTCTTGTAATGTGTAGTATTCAGGGTGTCAGACACGATTATGCAAACTATCGGACTAATGAGATCCATTTGGTCTCATTTTTCAAAAAATTAAAACATACTACTTTTAAAACTTAAACTATATATCTCTTATATTTAAATTAAATCTCAAAAATTATTTTCAAATACCATATTTTCATAATCTATCGAAAAAAAAATTGACCGACATTGGTATGAATGAATGTTAATTAAAGTATGTTTAAAGAAAAGGAGTGACCTTTTTATTGGATTTTGGTTATACTTTTGTCCTCTTCTGGCATATCAATAATTTTCTAAGTCGAGTGTACNTACTTGCTCCTCCATCTTGCTTCACTATTGTTGTGACGATGTCAGATATTTCAGACCCTGGTTTCATTTTTTGTTTTTTTCCCGCGGGCTCACCGAACTGTATTGGTGCAGCAACCTTGGGTAGCCATACCATTTTCTTTTTCGATGATGATGTCTTAAGATGGAGTGTCTTAGTAGAAACATCAGTATGTTGAGGGAAAGTATGCTCCATGTGGTGTAGACCGACTATAGTGCAAGGTAATTGTCTTGTCTTTACCGTCGGGATTATAGAAATGTCTCCATAATGGGTGACGGGTAAGATTTTCAGACCCGATCTTGACTTAACCGGTCGACAGTCTGCGGTCCTTATGGTGATATAATCAGTAGTAATTACTACGGTATTAACTCTGTTCCCTAAACGGAACTAAACGATGATGCGAATAGGTGGCACTCCAGTTGCTTGTGAGACTATCAGACAGACTTGACATTCTTCAAAATTTCCTTCTTCATGCGAAGGGAAATTGCATCTCCCACTCGTTTAAGTGACTCACTAACCGAACATCCTTCTTCGGCAGCTAGCCTTTTGAGAACTGCACTAACTAGAGTGATAGAAGTGAACTTCTTTCCTCCTCACCATGTCCATGAAGTGGTGGTAATGCGGTGGCGATTTTCCGGATACTCTCATATCCATCGGTATCCATCAGAGGATGGAANACTGCACTAACTAGAGTGATAGAAGTGAACTTCTTTCCTCCTCACCATGTCCATGAAGTGGTGGTAATGCGGCGGCGATTTTTCGGATACTCTCATATCCATCGGTATCCATCAGAGGATGGAGTCTACTCCCTCGTAGAAGTGGATAAATTTCCAGTAACACTTCTTCAACTTGATGAGGATCCTCCTCAACGGGTGTCTCCTTGGGAGCCTGGGCTTTGATGGCTCTCCAAACTCTTCTATTGCGATTCCTCTTTTGAGTTCAGGTCAGCAACACAGTCCTTAAACTTGATCCGATTTCAAACATGGGTGGTGTGACAGTTAATCACTCAGTCGGATCCTTAATAATCATTACTCCTTTCCCCTTAGCAGCAGCGGCGCTAGCAAGTTTGGCGGGTGCCGTGATGGCAGTAGTTTTAGACTTCTTGTAGACAGGGAAGTCTTGAAGGCAGTTCAGGTTGAATTCTGCAGACGANACACAGTCCTTAAACTTGATCCGATTTCAAACATGGGTGGTGTGACAGTTAATCACTCAGTCGGATCCTTAAAAATCATTACTCCTTTCCCCTAGCAGCAGCGGCGCTAGCAAGTTTGGCGGGTGCCGTGACGGCAGTAGTTTTAGACTTCTTGTAGACAGGGAAGTCTTGAAGGCAGTTCAGGTTAAATTCTGCAGACGGTTCCTGCATTTCCGGGGCAGTGATCTTCATTACCACAAACGGGGCTTTCTCAAGTATGACCTCAAGATCTTCAAATCTGGCTCCAAATTTGATGGTAGAAGCGAGATTACGGGCTTTGTGGCTTGTTGGCAGGCTGCAAGAAAATGTTAGCATTGAGTAGGCTGTTGCAGCAGGCTTTAAACAGAAAGTTTTGGGGTTAACTATATTGAAAAAAACTCATATTTTTTAGTGCAAGCATTAGGAGTAGAGGTTAATCTATAGACTGGGCAGGTCTTAATTTATGAGTATTTTAAAATTTTGTTAAAGAAAAATCATGAGGTGTAAAATTTGNAAAACTCATATTTTTTAGTGCAAGCATTAGGAGTAGAGGTTAATCTATAGACTGGGCAGGTCTTAATTTATGGGTATTTTAAAATTTTGTTAAAGAAAAATCATGAGGTGTAAAATTTAATTAATATAAGAAAATTTTAATGTCCGCACAACACAACACGATTTGCAAAGTAACAAATAAAATTTAAAAGGGAGATGTGAAGTATTTTAGAACCCAGTGTAGGACCCATTTAGTGGCAGACAATGCCCAGGTGGAGCTAGTCCACCGAGACACCTATTGGGGTTCCGATCCCACACAAAAATTTAGCGATTCCTTAATGGCCTTTTGAACCCCTCTGTTCAAAGATGGTTGAACAGCCAGTCCTGAAATCCAAGGAGTTAGCCGTCCCAAGACAGAAATGGGTAAAGTATGTCAATGGATAAAGGGTAATTTGGTCCAAGAGGTACATGGAAACATTACCGATGTGTGAAGATAATATTTCTTGATTTGAATGGAGAGAAAAGTTTGTCCCCAGCGGAGTCTCCAGAAGCTATCAGCGCTATTTTGTGTTGGAGGGTTGCCCGTAAGAAGTTGTCGGTCACCGAAATCAAAANGTTTAGTGGTAATTAAATGTTGTTAGGAGTCATTGAGAGCTATATGTGGCTTGGAATTAATATTTGAGTGCTGAAATTGAGATTTTGAATGTTGTAGGTAGTTGTTTAGCTACTAAAGATGGTCGTTAGATGCTGTAAGTGGCTTAGAAGTGCTGTTTGTTGGCTTTAGGGGTGCCGTAAGGTGTTGGACAACACTTAAAAATGCTGTTTAATCTTTCAAATTGCTGTTTGGATTTGTGGCAGGCCATAAAAGTGCTGTTTGGTCTTTCAAATTGCTGTTTGGATTTGTGGCAGGCCATAAAAGTGTTGTTTAATCTTTCAAATTGCTGTTTGGATTTGTGGCAGGCCATAAAAGTACTGTTTCNTCTTCTGATTTTCATTCATATTTTTAGTCTTTTTAAGGATTGCAGATATATAGTTTATTGACTCTATTCTATGTTCACTCTTTTGAAACAACAGACGTTGTTATTCCTTCGCAGCAAGGCTAAATTTTAGCGAGAAGAGTTTAATGCTTCTTTGTAATGTATGATACTGGATGTTTTACTTTGCATTGAGACACTTTTCACTCATCAACTAGTGTTTAAGATTGACGAATAATGATGTATTGATGTTTATAATGATGAGCGGACATGCTGTATTTCATGGAACCTCTTAAACTAGATGAATCCTGCCTCCTGCATTTGCAATTTTTTTTTGTTTTTTAGTTATTTGAAGAGTTATTATAAAATGTAGAAGAATGAATGATACTGGAACTAGTGGGGAAACAGGAGAAACACAAAAACAAACTTTCATTAATATTAAAATAGGTTTACAACATGACACAAACAGAAAATAACAGCACTAAAACATAGAGCGACACAAGCAAACACCTCTTAAGTGTATTCCAGGGGTGGTAGAGGTCGGCTAGGTGGGTCGGGATGGCTAGCGGAGGTGGTGGCAGCAAAAGAATTCTGATGGCAGTGAGGGGAAGGTGCAGAATCCCGGAGACAACAAGTATGGAGGGTCATAGGTGACTGGAGGAAGGCGAAGGGGGCCTGGAAGGTGCTGGACAGTAAGGGCAGTGGTAGTGGGGTGAGGAACATCGGTTAGGAGTGCTTGGAAGGAGGGAGGATGGCTGGACAATAGTAAAACTGGAGGAAAGGGGGGTTTGGCCGGCTGTTTGAGTGACGGACGTGGGGAGGACGGTGGTTGGAAGTGGGGATGAGAAGGTTTGGGGAAGGTAGAAAGGAAGGATACAATCACCATCTCAGACCGGATATAACTGGAGCATCACAACTTCCTCAGATATAACCCACAAAGGGAAAAATGACTCCACACAGGAATATGAAAATAAACTCCGCCAAAAACTGACTCTTATATAAAAAATAATAATTTTTAGACTGTTAATGGGGAAAATAGGAAAGAAATAAAAAGGAAAAGTCCCAGACAAAAGGAAGGCAAGAAGAATCCAGAAACGCTTCCTCGGTGCGATAGCCTTATTCTCAGATCCCGATAGTTCGCGATACTGCTCCTGCTTCACGTTTCTTTCTATCTTCGCGCAACTTCTCCAACGGTATTTAGTGCCCCGGACCAAGTGTTGTCTTAGCGTCTGTAACCGAGCGCCAATTTAGCCCCGCATCAATGAAGATGTAGTTTCGAAAGTTAAAGTTAGATGTTTTATATATCAAGTCCTTGGAAGCATTATAAAATTTTTTTAAAAAAACAAGACTTATATGTTTGAAATCGCTATTAGCTTCTAAACGCTGTGTGGATCAGTATTTCCAAGAAGTAGTTACTAATTTGCAAGATGAGTTTTGCAAAATAAAAATTTTAAGATTGTCGTTTGCTAGTAAATTTGCAGTGTTAAAGTGGTGTATTTATGTCTTAGTGTTGCACGAAGTTTCAACGCACGCAGGTAAACAAAATTGACCAAGCAGACAACGGCAATTTTTCAGGTGGAAACCCATAAGGGAAAAAATCAAGAGCCTTTTCTGATTGAAATAATTTTACTATGTTGTTATAAGTTGCAAGACTGCTTACCCTTAACTGGCCAGGATCAAGATTATATAAGTGACATGACTTTCGTTAGTGGAGTGGCATAATAATTAGGGAAATGGCCTGACGAAAACTATAGTGGTGGCGATAATGACGATCAGTGGCTTGGAAGTGGCAACGGTGGTCCGATGGTGGTTGTGGCTTGACGATGGGTACCAGGCGACGACAACGACAACTGATCGATGGTCACCGAGTAGTCGTGATAGCTTGTCAGCGATGGCCAGAAAGAGGCAATTGGGATTCGGTGGTGGTGACTCGACAACAACGACAATATGACGACTACATCAACCAATCGGTGTTGGCCGGGAAGTTGTGACATCTCGACTATGGCTATCGGCAATGGCGGTTTAGCTGCAGCGGCGACCTGTAGACAGTGGCTGAGAAGTGGCAATGGTGGTCCAATGGTAATTGCTGTTTGACGAAGGTGGTTGGAAAGCGGTGGTGGCCAATTGACTGTGGCTTAAAAGCGGCGACGATGGTCTGACGGCTGTAGCGACCGAGCATCGGTATTTCAACGATGGCAGCAAACGGGCATTAGTGGTCCGACTGAGACAACTAATCAGGGACATTCCAACGGTGGTGGATTTTAGGAACCCTCAAGAGCTTTGATCTCCCATTCAACCTCTTCCTCCAGTTCTAGATCTTAAGTCTCATTTCATGAAGGGAGTGAGACTCTTTATAGATTTTGGGAGTGACATCCTCCGTAAATACTTCTTGAATCCATGTCACTTTATCAGACTACCCGGAGTGATTCCCTTGATCAAATAATGATTCAAGAGCATTTGAGTGCCTTAATAATATTAGAATCGAGTTATATTGGACTCATTGGATTTGCCTCAACAGACGCTTGATTTGACTATATGCTTGTTAGATTTGGAATCTATTGGTCATTCAATTGCCCATCCAAAAGCCTCCAATTGTGGTTAAGCGACTTGATCTGGGCTTATTCAGACTCGGATCAAACTAATTTTGACTTCATTTGGCTTACCTATCAAGACGTTCAACTTGACTATAAGCATGTTGGAATCGAGATCCTGAATGCTATTGAATTTAAATCATGAACGTTTTTTATTTGAAAAGCTCTGAGATACGTGCATGATTAAAGTAATATTTTCCGGACTTATCAATTGCTCCATATTTTTAGACGTCACCGTCAAAGGAGTTGAGAAATATATCTTAAAAATTTTGAAAAGTTTATATTTATATATGATCTTATACATATAATTTAAAATCATAAAAAATATACAATAAAAAATAAAAATTGCTATTTAAATTTAAATTCTCAAGTCAAATTAAATTTGAGGAGAGATATTGTGCATTCGACCACAAATTCAACAAGTATTTGTGATTTGATGTTGATCGAGATAAGTAGAGAATACCAAATTTTTTCAATTCCTTTGACCATTTGATGAAACTTTTGGATGCATCTGATTTTTTGTAAGATAGCTCTTAATGTGAGATGATGTCGATGCTGTAGGCAAAAATACGGGCGTAACCTTCAAGTCGAGAACATTAGGGCAAGTGCAATTTTGTTTAACAATTGTTAGTAACTTTTCGTGCCAAAGAGAATCTTGCTAACATAGTAGATAGGTCCTTGAATCATCTTTTCTTCCCTCACTAGAACAGAGCTTATTCTTTGAGGAGAAATAGCGACATATATATAGCATCTCTTCTTGGACAGGTTTTGAAAGGAGGGGGTGGCGAGGCCAACAACGTCTTTAGTTGCTCGAAAACGGCCTAACATTCATTCGTCGATTGGAAGCCATTGTTTTGAGTGCCCCCTATTATCCTAAAAGATAGTAGATATTTATCTCCTAAGTGAGCTAAGAAACGGGATAAAGCAACTATGCATCTGTTCAAGTATTGCACCTCTTTGATATTCTTTAGGCGCAACATATCTTTGAGTGCCCTGATTTTCTTAGGATTTTCTTCGATTCCCTGATAAGTGACCATGAATCAAAGGAATTTCCTTGACGTGTCCCCAAAGACACATTTGGTTGGGTCAAGGCATAAGTTGTAGTATCATAAATGTTGAAAACATTCTTTCAGATGAGAGACATGTTAAGATGTTTCTTGGCTTTTCACCAGCATGTTGTTGACATATACCTGTATAGTACTTGCGATGATATCTTTTAAAATTTTGTTCATGAGGTGTTGGTAGATTGTGCTAGCATATTTTAACTCAAACAGTATTACTTGGTAACATTATAGACCTTTAAATTTAAAAAATATCATAAATTGAGTATAGTGGATTATTATGTGTTAATAAATATATATTAATAAACTAAATATGTAGCTAATAATTAAACTTAAAATATCTTTGATATTGAATAATTGTATATTTCTATTAAATTTATATAATTAAATATGTTATAGTTAATCAATTTTCTTAAATAATATATTATATATGATATGTGCTATCATTAAGTTTACTATCGAGCATTTAATAAGTTAGTTGATGAGCAATAGAGAATTTTTTTCATGAAAATAAATGAACGAGTTGCATCGTGTTTATATTTTGTTCCTTTAACCTTCGAGTTTTTAAAATTCAAAGTTGTTTGTTGACAAATTTAAGCAAACTTGATTGCGTATTAATTGAGCCGAGTTCGGCTTGTTCATCGAGTGCACAACTCTAATTATTCCTCATTTGAATTGTGGTTAAACCTTGAAATCTTTGCATCATCTTGAGCTTTGCCCCACTTGTTCATCTATTAAAAATTTAGGATTATTATTTTTTCTTGTCGTTTTTATTCTTTTTAAATTTTTAGAATAAAAAGATCCATTGTGCAACAAACTTAACTAGTGTATTTTCTCGTTGAGAAAAAAATCTCTTGATATATATATTTTTTTGGATGATGAAAATTTTTAATTGCAGAAATATGACTTCTATTGCTTGCTTTTGAGGCTCTGTAATATTATAACATTTACAGTGTATTTTGACTGGTGTGAAGAGATTCCAGTTCAAGCATCGGAGTACCTATGAACTTCTTGTTTATATTGATGACGGTAGTTACATATCTGAGGTCTTCATTGATCACAATGTGAGTTTAGGTCTAAATTTGGTAATTTGTTTTATATTTCTTCCTCTGATGAACGTGTTCAAAATAGGAAGCTATATTTTCTTTTTTAGGTTGTGCAAATTGGTATAGGCTACTCACCCGAGGATGTCTCTGCTGCTCTTTCTTCTTCAGACAAGAAAATAAAAGCAGATATGACAGAGACAATGAAAAAATACCAGCTTTTCTTGTCTATGTATGAGGTACTTTTACTGTTCATCGTATCTTTAAATTTCAATGTCTTACCATTTCCTGCTTTCAATAACTACGGGTGCTCTTGCTAGCAAATATTTTTTCTCAGAAGGTGTTCTAGTGCTTTTTTCACGCCTTAATTTAAATATCAAGTGATTCAATCTATTGTATTAGTTTGTATTTTTAGTAACAAAAATTACACAATAGATAAGATATTGTTGATATTCAGCGTAAGGCTGGAACCATTCAGAATGTTCATTCTATTATGTGATTTGACCTTTCAGAATGCTCATTCTTTTGGTTCACGACACTTACCGTGCTGGGTATCTCAGGAAGGTGGTGGAGGTTACTTTACTGTCTTTTGATACTGTATTTGTTGGCTACCATATTAGCTACTTAGATACTCGAACGCCTAAGAATGTTTAAATACCTCACTGGAAATTTTCTTGTGCACAACACCATTTGTCTTTTTTCGTTATTTTCTAAGTTTTTTTGTGACTCTTTAAAGACAACCATTGGACTTGGTATGATTACGGCACTGCTTGTCAAACTATGAAATGTTATGCTTATACACATGAAATTACATTTCCCCATTTTTTTTTCTTTTTCTTTTTAATTTGTTGTCATGTTAGCATGTCATTCCTATATTTATTTTTCATGGTGCATATTCAAGAAAAAAAAAAATTAAGGATAAAGAAGGGCATTGAGACCCAATAAAGCTTTGTTGATGCAATGCTCAAGATCCGCTGTATTGTTTGTGTAAATTTACAGAATTTAGATGTGTCAGTCATAGTTTGCATTTAATTTTTGTGTATTATTACTAGTGCTCATGATGATTGGGACATTTAATTTCTGTGTATTAATTTCTGTGCATCTAAATATGATTAATTTCAACAAGATTTTTCTTTTTGATGAAAAAATGACACAATAGGACGCAATGGAGAAAAAAGATTAATGTAGCCGATCACATTTAGTAGGATAAAGGCTTGTTGTTGTTATTGTTGTATTTCCTGTAGGTCCTTAGTCTGCTTGTTCTATTATTACATTGGCGTTCGCTTATTCTTAGGTCTTTGCTTACTGATATTATTAAATTGGTGCCGGGGAATAGTGGCAGCATGGGTATACGAGATAGCTTTGCATGGAAACGGGTGGATAGTCAGTCGAAATTTGCGAGAAATCGGATAAGGGCTGACAATGGAGCTTGTAAAAAGAAAATTTAACTTGAGGATAGGAACCTTTGATGTCTTACATTGATCTCTGAAGCTCTCAGAGAAGGAGGAACATCATAAAGCTTATAGAAGCCTTGGAACCCTAGCAAAATCCACTAGGGATCAAATTTGTATTTACAACTAATCAACTATATCCAAAAGAGGATCTGTTGCTCT
This sequence comes from Phalaenopsis hybrid cultivar, assembly GCA_002079205.1. Taxonomy (NCBI): domain Eukaryota; kingdom Viridiplantae; phylum Streptophyta; class Magnoliopsida; order Asparagales; family Orchidaceae; genus Phalaenopsis; species Phalaenopsis hybrid cultivar. The sequence goes on along the minus strand of JXCR01106801.1, from coordinate 32,214 downwards.
TCATATAAATAACCTGATTTGTTCAATTACTTAGAAGCCCTTGTAATTATTTCAGAATGAGAATGATAGCAGAGTTAACCCAAATCATGACTCATATGCGACAAATTTTATTACTAAAGTATAAAAACTGAGTACAATGATGACTCCTCACCAACAAGGACGCATGAACAACAAGCAAGAATACATTAGCAGTGAAATGAACACAAACAAAAATGTGAAGCCACACCAAAACAATAAATAAAATAGAGAAATGCGGGAAATAGATTAAGCATGGAACATAAAATAGTCCTGGAAGGTGCCAATGGGGGAGGCTAGAGGCCTGTTGGATGGGGCAACCGAGGGGACGACGACGGCTAGAGGGTNAGAAATGCGGGAAATAGATTAAGCATGGAACATAAAATAGTCCTGGAAGGTGCCAATGGGGGAGGCTAGAGGTCTGTTGGATGGGGCAACCGAGGGGACGACGACGGCTAGAGGGTCGTCAAATGAGTCTTTAGCGCAGGGGAGTGGCAAAGAGCTGGTCAGTGGAGGTGGGAGTGCTGGAGGGTCCGAATGGTGTGGTAGTTACTGGGGAGGGGCTAGGAGGTGCGGTAGATTGTTGTGGGAGGGTTGGGACGCCCGATAGCCTGTTGTGGGAAGACTAAGAGGCACGGTCGCCTGCTGAGGAACGACTGGGAGGTGCATTAGAGGAAGGAGGCATAGGGAGTAGTGCAACAACAAAGGAAGGTGTCGCTCGTCGGGACTGCTGGAGTAAGGTTGACGGGAGGTTGAACAACCTGTTGGAGGAGCTGAGAGGGCGGTAGTGACAAGGGGAGATGTCAAGTAGAAGTAGCGGAGCGGGATACACACCACCTTGTCGAGATACAACCGTTGCATCACTTCGCTGAATGATACAACCTCGAAAGAGGGAACATCGGGAAGAATACTTGAAATTAGAAAACCAACGACTCATTAGGACCTAAGCAAAAATACATATAAATAAGAGAAAACTAATAGCTAGCATTGGTAAGATCGTAGAAAGGAAGGGGAGGAAATTGTAGGAAATGAAGAGGGGGCTGCAACGGCTAGGAAGAGAAAGGGGTTGCAACGACTGGGAGAAGACATAAGATTAGGTCCTCTGTCTATGATTGGCAATCTACCTCGGCGTAATGCTCATTTGTGTGGGAAAACTTGGTCACGTGGAAAAGCAAGTAGCAGTCTGTAGTTGTTCGGAGCAGTGCGGAAGCCGAATTTCGGTTCATGTCTATGGGAATTTGTGAAGCTCTCTGGTTACTCATCATGATCCACGAACTATGTGTAATGGTCTCCGCTCCCCTACAATTGTTATGTGNGCCGATCACATTTAGTAGGATAAAGGCTTGTTGTTGTTATTGTTGTATTTCCTGTAGGTCCTTAGTCTGCTTTTTCTATTTTTACATTTCCGTTCGCTTATTCTTAGGTCTTTGCTTACTGATATTATTAAATTGGTGCTGGGGAATAGTGGCAGCATGGGTATACGAGATAGCTTTGCATGGAAACGGGTGGATAGTCAGTCGAAATTTGCGAGAAATCGGATAAGGGCTGACAATGGAGCTTGTAAAAAGAAAATTTAACTTGGGGATAGGAACCTTGGATGTCTTACATTGATCTCTGAAGCTCTCAGAGAAGGAGGAACATCATAAAGCTTATAAGCCTTGGAACCCTAGCAAAATCCACTAGGGATCAAATTTGTATTTACAACTAATCAACTATATCCAAAAGAGGATCTGTTGCTCTTCATATAAATAACCTGATTTGTTCAATTACTTAGAAGCCCTTGTAATTATTTCAGAATGAGAATGATAGCAGAGTTAACCCAAATCATGACTCATATGCGACAAATTTTATTACTAAAGTATAAAAACTGAGTACAATGATGACTCCTCACCAACAAGGACGCATGAACAACAAGCAAGAATACATTAGCAGTGAAATGAACACAAACAAAAATGTGAAGCCACACCAAAACAATAAATAAAATAGAGAAATGCGGGAAATAGATTAAGCATGGAACATAAAATAGTCCTGGAAGGTGCCAATGGGGGAGGCTAGAGGTCTGTTGGATGGGGCAACCGAGGGGACGACGACGGCTAGAGGGGCGTCAAATGAGTCTTTAGCGCAGGGGAGTGGCAAAGAGCTGGTCAGTGGAGGTGGGAGTGCTGGAGGGTCCGAATGGTGTGGTAGTTATTGGGGAGGGGCTAGGAGGTGCGGTAGATTGTTGTGGGAGGGTTGGGATGCCCGATAGCCTGTTGTGGGAAGACTAAGAGGC
>JXCR01106801.1:0-19299 GCA_002079205.1 Phalaenopsis hybrid cultivar | reverse complement strand
AGTAAGGCTATTTTCATCCGTTTGCTTTTATTAGGGTTTTGGTCATTTGTTTGATTATAAATGTATTCACTTATTGTATTATGCGGTCTTTTATTCATTTGAGTTGTGAGGGTTTATGTTCCCATTTGTGGTTCTCAAATGGTGACATCCTGGGTTTTTTTCCCTTCGTCAATCCTTCATTCCGATCTGTTGTGAGAGTAGGAAACTATTGTACCTTGCATCTTTTATTTGATTAGTGCATCTCATCTTTGTTTTGTTATTCTTTTTTGTTTCGAAGTACTTTCTTGGTTATTCTTGTTAATTCTTCTCCGACCTCCTCTTCCCTGACGTCAAACATGGTTCCAATGCACGCCGACATGTGCCCGACATATCATAACCTACGACAACTTTTTTCTTGAAAATTTGAGCTCTAACACATATGGAACATGTTAGAACATGGAGCACGCATGTTCTTTGACATAGTGGGATACAATTTGATACACAACAGCGGGGGATGTAAGTAGTAATCAAGACTAAGAATTGTCTTAAGTTAATACATTTCATGTCCTTTTCGAAGTCAAGATACAAAAATAAAGTTTGAAGACGTGATAAGCAGACAAAACAAAAGACAACGATGCATCCTTGATCTCAATTCTGAATTACGATGATGAAGATGAATCTCCACCTTGTGTTGCATCTTTCCAAGCTTTAAGGTTGAAACAAAAAGCTAAAGACGAAGATGCATTCCCATCTCACATTGTGTCTCACACCAATGTCGTATTTCACCCTTTTCCTTGACGTCAAAGGCATTTCCCCACCTACAAACTCGAAGCAAAAGCCACCCTCCCCATGCACCACCAAGCCTCAGGATATAAAGCTGAAGTGGAAGGTAAGAATATTGTCATGATTTTCATCATTTCTATATAGTTGAACTATCTCGGCCAAACTTATCATGATTCCAATAGGTCCCTAATCCTAGTACCCCCTCGACCATCTCCATATATACACATTTAAAACGAGGATAATGAAATGTCAATTGTTTTGATTTGTTGCAGTCAAACTGTCTTGCTTGCATTGTATCATAATTATGGTAAAATATATTTCTTATTAATAATATATTAAATATAAAAATGATGCATTATGTCCTTTTTTTGCAATTATGTCACATTGTTCCGTCCAAGTCCTGTTTTGTTCATGTACATACTTCGAAGCTAAATAGCTTTAGAGACTATGAATGAAAATTTTTTGTGGATAATTTATGACATTAATTTAGGTTTTAAATTGTTGGCTCTACCATCTTTCTCTTCTTAATCGGAAATAAATTAAAGTGCATACCCTTTAATCAAATATTTAGTATTTGTGCATGCTAATCATTGTTTTCAATATAGAAGTAGCCCTACTCAAGGGAAGACTATACTGTGGAATATCTAAGGAGATACATTAAATATAATGGATGATATTTGAATATTTGAAGCAGCACCTGATGAGCTATCTTTGTAAATTAGTTTTTTAAAATGAAAGTGGAATTGCTATCAAATAGGGCAAGAACATCAGCACTAATGATGAACCTAAAATAGAGTGTGCTAACACTAATTAATTATGCTCATGTAGACACATTTTGTTCAATTATTTTGAGGATAAAATTGGATTTAATTTTTTGGGAGACTTTTTGACAATTGGAAAGTAATATCAATATTGAAAAATCATGGGACAGCTAAAAAGAACTATTTATTGCTTGTTGGCCAAAAAATTTCGTTTCTTCTGAGATTAATCATTTAATTTTTTTTTTTATCAATATAAGTTTCTTTTATGATTCTATACTTCATCATATGATGTCTTTAATAGAGAATAAAAGAAAATTATATATTTTATATCGCGTATAAAATATGTTTATGGCATGATGTATTGTACTTTTTAAATTATACAATATCATCGTATTTGTATCATGTCATATTCATTTCTCCGTAGTTGTATCTGTGCTTCATGGGTAACCAGACTAGGAAAGATGAAAGAGCTAATTATGAAAGAGACAATAGGAGCAGACTTAATTTTCTTTAAAAAAAAAAAATTAAATGATTTGNTTTAATTTGTTGTCATGTTAGCATGTCATTCCTATATTTATTTTTCATGGTGCATATTCAAGNGAATGTACTGAGGGGATCTTAGGGAAGCTTTGTGGTCAGTTTGGAGAGGTCTCTCTAAGAAATTTTCAGCACTACTTGCCATGGCTGTGGGAGGTGCTTTTTATAAAAAATGGCTAAGGGGTGGCTATCATGCCTAATTAAGGGGTGCATTGTGTTGCTTTGGTGGAGGGCAGAGGAGCTCTATAATCAAATTTTGCTGAGGTGGCTTTTAGGTTTGATTTGGGTGAAGTTCCATNGGGCAGAGGAGCTCTATAATCAAATTTTGCTGAGGTGGCTTTTAGGTTTGATTTGGGTGAAGTTCCATGNTTCAGAGACATCTTTCAGTGCACAAGACACTACAGCAAAATGGTGTGACAAAAATGATGAAGAAGTCCTTAAGTGAAAGGGCAAGATGCTTGAGACTGAATGCAAGACTTCTTAAGAATTTCTGGGCAGAGGATGTGAATATGACATACTATCTCATCAATAGATTACCTCGGGCTTCTTTGGATGGCAAGGTCGCAAAAGTATAAATAGGTAATCCAGTTAAGTTCGATCATGTACGAATTTTTGGTTGTCCTGCTTACGTGCATGTACTTGGAGATGAAATATCAAAATTTGATGCAAAATCCAAGAAGTTCATTTTTTTGGGCTACAAAAAAAGTGTGAAAGGATACAAGTTTTAGGACCCGATTGCAAAAAAATATGGTGATCAGCAGAGATACAGTTTTTGATGAACAGTCCATGTTGCATCGAATCAAGACAAGGTGCAAGGGAATAGTTTCAGTTCATATGCAGTGCAGATGGATTTAGAACAAAATTTAGTGACAACTGAGAAAGTTGAAAGTTTAAATCCAACACCTGATGATTCCATTCCAGATGATTTTCAAAATTATAATATAGCCAGAGACAGACAGAGACGCGCCAATACAAGGTCTCTTAGCATAATGGGTTATGAAAACTTGGTCTCTTGTGCATTTCTCATTAGCATCGATGATCCAACAACTTTTCAAGGAGCTATCACCAGCCATGAGAAAAAGAAAAATGGATGCGTGCAATGGTTGAAGAGATGGAGTCTTTGCAGAAAAATCGCACTTAGGAGCTAGTTTAACTTCTAAAGGGAAAGAAGACTATTGATTGCAAGTGGGTGTACAAAAGGAAATCAGCAATATCAGAAAAAGAAGGTGAATAATTTAAGGCTTGACTGGTAGCAAAAGGATTTTCACAGCAGAAAGAGATAAATTATAATGAAATATTTTCTCCTGTGGTCAGACATACTTCAATCAAAGCAGTGCTTGCATTAGTAGTTATTTGGGATTTACATTTGGAGCAGATGGATGTTAAAACTACTTTCTTGCATGGTGATCTGAAGGAGCAGATTTACATGAAGCAGTCAGAAGGGTTCACTCAACCTAGACAGGAGCATCTGGTTTTCAGGTTAAAGAAATCGTTGTATGAGTTGAAATAGTCTCCAAGACAATGATACAAGCGGTTCAACTCCTACATGATTCAAATTGGCTACAGGCGATGTGATTATGGTTGTTGTATTTATGTGAAGAGTTTTGATGATGGTTATATTATTTTTCTGTTACTGTATGTTGATGATATATTGATTGCTGCAAAAAAATATGAATAATGTCCGTGGTTTGAAAGTTTTATTGGGTGACATGAAAGACTTGGGTTCTACGAAAAAGATTCTTGGAATGAAGATTCATCGAGACAGAGGCTCATGACGATTATATTTATCTCAACGAGGCTATGTTGAAAAAGTGTTGGACAGATTTGAGGAGCAAAATAAAACATATAAGCACTCCTTTGACAAATCATTTTAAGCTTTCTTCAGAACAGTTTCCTAAGACATACAAAAATCGAAGACATGACCAATGTTCCATATGTCAGTGCAGTTGGCTGCTTGATGTATCCAATGGTATGTACTCGTCCTGATTTGGCTCCTGCTGTTAGTCAAGTTTGCAAATACATAGCTAAACCTGAAAGACGACATTGGGAAGCAGTCAAGTAGATTTTCAGGTATTTAAAGGGTATTGTAGGTCATGAAATTATTTTTGGCAGTCAGTAAAATGATCCTTCAGTTGTGGGGTACGTTGATTCAGATTATGCAGGTGATTTGGATGGTAGAAGGTCTACAACTGGGTATGTTTTTACTCTTGGTGGATGGTCTATATGTTGTAAATCAACAATTCAATCTATTGTGGCATTATCTACAACTGAAGTTGAGTACATTGCAGTAGCTGAAGCTGCAAAATAAGCCTTATGACTTGCTGAGCTAGTAAAGAAACTANTCGACCCAAAGAACTACTATCCAATCTTTGAAGAAAATGTAAAATTTCGGTTTATTGACCTTGTTTAACACGTATATTTCTTCATGCTTGAGCCCTATTTTGTTCCTTATTATTGCTTTTTAGGCTTTGTTTGAAGGAGCTTCACCATTCGATGAAGCTTCTTCATAAGTCGCATGGCGGAACATGCATCCTCTTCTCTGCTCTCTAAAACGACAAAAAATCTCCCTTCCATTGAAATAATCTGGGGAAACATTGAAATAAACTATTTTATCAAACGAAATATAAATTTGCAGATCAAAGCTCACTTAACAAAAGAAACAATTGTTAGCTGTGTAAAAAAATCTTTTCATACCACTTAGCAGTCATCAATTGCTTAATTATTGTTAAAGCATTGACATAATACAATTTGAATATCTATTTTCAAACAAATCTGTGAAAATAAATAAATTAACAGTAATGATATAAAGAATCTATATTCACATGTGCCCATGAAAGATGTACAAAATTATCTTCATCACCTTCTCCCATCATAAGCATAAATTTCCAAAACAAGTTACAATGCTCAAATAAGAGGTTGCATAATATATCAGAATAAACTTGGAACAATTACTTTCCTCTGCTAATATCTTAAAAACACCAATTGAATCAGAACAGATCGGTTACAATGTGGAAACTATTCTTATTTTAATCTTTAATCTAACTGCAGAATATCTGCAACAAATTGAAGAGCTACAATTAAGCAGAGCTCAGTGTTCTGAACTGAGATCGCCCCACCGAACATTATAATTTGCAGCCAGATAATGGGCGCCTACAGGTCCTCTGCTGCCATAAGGATAGAGCTCCGGAGCAATCTTCTTCTCTTCCAGATCTTTCAGAAGAGGAGTGAACAGCGCCCAAGCAGCATCAAGCTCATCAGATCTGATGAAAAGTCTTCTTTCTCCTTCGATCGCATCAAGGAGAAGCCTTTCATAGGCATCTGGTATCTCTCTCGAGTATCTGATAATAACCAAAAATAGTCAAGACTCGAAAAAAACAAAAAATCCATGAAAATGGTTGGTGTTGCTCCAGTGACATACAAGATTAGAGAGTAGTCTTCGGTGACTTAGTCACATTAAATGTCAAGCATCTGATGATCCGATTGGGAGTGTATGTTTTAGATTTAACTAAGTTAAGAAAGGTGTAGGTAGACTTAAAAAAAAATTTGGGCATGTTGTATAAAAAATTGATCTGAATCTATTAGAATTAAATGAAAATATCAACAGTACACTGGAAAAAAAAAAGAATGGCTTGCTGTTGTTGTTGTTGTTGTTAAAAAAAAAAAGAATTTTTGCATATTAATACAAATAATCCACTCAAATTTTGAAAAGCTTCATAAAAGTAACAATTTTATCAGAAATGAAATGTCAAAAGCATAATGGTTCGGTTTTTCACATATGTGTAGTTCATTTGAAAGGTAGTATGTTAGTTCTATTTAAATTATTCCTCCAATATTTAGTAAGAAGTTCATCAGACAAAATACTTGCCCTCAAATTATTATAAAAAATGCAAGGGCATAAAAATAATGAACTTGTCTCAAATTTAAGAGATCAAGGATAAGATCCAGTTTTCTATAATTAAGACCATCAAGTTCTTAACATGCTAAACAAAACAATTGCTCCGGCACCGGAAATAAGTGCAAAGCAAAGCAAAGCACAAACATATTTTTTCTTTACGGTTATTCAGAATAAAAAGATAAGTAAAAAGGCTTTGGAGTAATAGCAACACAAGCACCCATGGCCCATTAATTGAAGAAGATTGTTTTTATGAGGTCGTAGGTTCAAGCCATGTAGTTCGAGATGTATCGCTTGCCAATCTTTAAAGAAAGTGAGTAGCAATGATAAGGGAAACTCAAATAAAAAAATAAAATTGGAAATGTTAAAATCATATATAACAGGATAACATAGATTATATTATTATTTGTATAGAGCTGATATATGACATGTTAAAGCAACTCATACAAATAGAGATCATTTATTGACAATAAGGGATTAGATGCGTTCTTTTGTTAAATACTACAATTATTCTTGGATAAGTAAAACTATACATCATACTGCTGCATATAAGGACATGGATATAACAAATGATAGAAATAAATGACTAAAAGGATTTTTCTCAATAGAGAAGTTAGATTAATGATTAATTTAGAGTTACATCTTTCTTTGGATTCAAATGTGTTTTTGTTGTTCATCTCCATAAATATGAAATATGGACACTTCTAAATGACATGTACACGTTGGACAAATGTCAAACATGGACATTGACACGGAGTAAATTAATTTGAGTTAAGTTGTGGGTCAATATATTAGTAAGGCTATTTTCATCCGTTTGCTTTTATTAGGGTTTTGGTCATTTGTTTGATTATAAATGTATTCACTTATTGTATTATGCGGTCTTTTATTCATTTGAGTTGTGAGGGTTTATGTTCCCATTTGTGGTTCTCAAATGGTGACATCCTGGGTTTTTTTCCCTTCGTCAATCCTTCATTCCGATCTGTTGTGAGAGTAGGAAACTATTATACCTTGCATCTTTTATTTGATTAGTGCATCTCATCTTTGTTTTGTTATTCTTTTTTGTTTCGAAGTACTTTCTTGGTTATTCTTGTTAATTCTTCTCCGACCTCCTCTTCCCTGACGTCAAACATGGTTCCAATGCACGCCGACATGTGCCCGACATATCATAACCTACGACAACTTTTTTCTTGAAAATTTGAGCTCTAACACATATGGAACATGTTAGAACATGGAGCACGCATGTTCTTTGACATAGTGGGATACAATTTGATACACAACAGCAGGGGATGTAAGTAGTAATCAAGACTAAGAATTGTCTTAAGTTAATACATTTCATGTCCTTTTCGAAGTCAAGATACAAAAATAAAGTTTGAAGACGTGATAAGCAGACAAAACAAAAGACAACGATGCATCCTTGATCTCAATTCTGAATTACGATGATGAAGATGAATCTCCACCTTGTGTTGCATCTTTCCAAGCTTCAAGGTTGAAACAAAAAGCTAAAGACGAAGATGCATTCCCATCTCACATTGTGTCTCACACCAATGTCGTATTTCACCCTTTTCCTTGACGTCAAAGGCATTTCCCCACCTACAAACTCGAAGCAAAAGCCACCCTCCCCATGCACCACCAAGCCTCAGGATATAAAGCTGAAGTGGAAGGTAAGAATATTGTCATGATTTTCATCATTTCTATATAGTTGAACTATCTCGGCCAAACTTATCATGATTCCAATAGGTCCCTAATCCTAGTACCCCCTCGACCATCTCCATATATACACATTTAAAACGAGGATAATGAAATGTCAATTGTTTTGATTTGTTGCAGTCAAACTGTCTTGCTTGCATTGTATCATAATTATGGTAAAATATATTTCTTATTAATAATATATTAAATATAAAAATGATGCATTATGTCCTTTTTTTGCAATTATGTCACATTGTTCCGTCCAAGTCCTGTTTTGTTCATGTACATACTTCGAAGCTAAATAGCTTTAGAGACTATGAATGAAAATTTTTTGTGGATAATTTATGACATTAATTTAGGTTTTAAATTGTTGGCTCTACCATCTTTCTCTTCTTAATCGGAAATAAATTAAAGTGCATACCCTTTAATCAAATATTTAGTATTTGTGCATGCTAATCATTGTTTTCAATATAGAAGTAGCCCTACTCAAGGGAAGACTATACTGTGGAATATCTAAGGAGATACATTAAATATAATGGATGATATTTGAATATTTGAAGCAGCACCTGATGAGCTATCTTTGTAAATTAGTTTTTTAAAATGAAAGTGGAATTGCTATCAAATAGGGCAAGAACATCAGCACTAATGATGAACCTAAAATAGAGTGTGCTAACACTAATTAATTATGCTCATGTAGACACATTTTGTTCAATTATTTTGAGGATAAAATTGGATTTAATTTTTTGGGAGACTTTTTGACAATTGGAAAGTAATATCAATATTGAAAAATCATGGGACAGCTAAAAAGAACTATTTATTGCTTGTTGGCCAAAAAATTTCGTTTCTTCTGAGATTAATCATTAAATTTTTTTTTTTATCAATATAAGTTTCTTTTATGATTCTATACTTCATCATATGATGTCTTTAATAGAGAATAAAAGAAAATTATATATTTTATATCGCGTATAAAATATGTTTATGGCATGATGTATTGTACTTTTTAAATTATACAATATCATCGTATTTGTATCATGTCATATTCATTTCTCCGTAGTTGTATCTGTGCTTCATGGGTAACCAGACTAGGAAAGATGAAAGAGCTAATTATGAAAGAGACAATAGGAGCAGACTTAATTTTCTTTAAAAAAAAAAAATTAAATGATTTGAGATACAATGAAACACAGAACATTGATCAATATGATAAGTAGATATAAGCAATGTGGAAAGTTTGATATGGATAATAAGACAAATCAAAGATAATAACGCTAAAATGGAGCATAAAAGCTAGCAAATATTTAACTCAATAACTCAGAGAATGAAGGGAGGAGGATTTATTAGGCCAAACCAAAACAATTAGGTTCAGACTAAGGATCCTCACTTCCTTCAATATCAACAAAACCAATCCAACCTCGACATACACTAAAATAAACAATAGCGTATCGAATGAAAAGCAAAACTAAACAGGTATAACATAATAAATCTAAATAGAAGCAAATTAAAAAAAAAAAACAATGTCTTATCATCATGTTCATTGATCTCATTCCAACAAATATAGACCACATTCATAAATCCTCCTCGATTCATTTTTTTACATAGTATTGCATGATATGCTTATTTAAGTTTGCACAAAATTGAAGTCATGTTATCTTTGATCTACAATTGTTTCTACCTATTAAAAAAGACACTCCACACAAAACTATGCCATAACAATAGTTGATCAAAACGAAAAAAAATAACGGTATGACAGAATGTCACAATAACTAGAACAACATAAAATATATATATTGCTACGTTTTTGCTGTATAGAAATTTAATATTATGTAAATTCTTTCCTATATAGTTGTAACTATTTCACATCTGCTTTATTAAAGAATGTGAAAAATAAAGTTAACTATACTTTACCAATTTTATTTTAAAAAATAGAAGAATTTTGCATGCAAATAGCTTTACATCAAGGTTACCCAAACAAATAACTTCTATGTTAATTATGAACATCCAATCAATGAAGTTTGTTATTAATATAAAGCATGGGCTCAACAAAGACCGATAGGAGGGTAGCTTACTGGGTGGCAGATTAAAGTTGAACCTAAAACATGCTGTTATTTAATTTGTAACTACAAAATTGAGAAATTGCATCATCACCAAAAATATAGCTAAATAGTAAAATCAGCACTTTCAATAGACAAGACTAAAAAGGTTGAAATACATCAGCGATTTAAAAAGTTGATCACAAATAAAAAATGTGTTACATTGATGCCGGACCAACCAAATAATATGAAAACTTATTTTTGGTGCAATGCAAAAAAGGTAATTTAGTCCGGCATAAATAGGGCTAATTTAGTAAATTGTTAGTTATTATTGTGTGGTATGAATAGGGCTAATATGCTTAGGGTTAGGGTTATGATGAGATTGTTATCTTGAGTCTTAGAGTTAAAGTTCGGGTCGCTCGCCTCTCGAATTATAGGTTTTAGGGTTAGGTTTTGAGAGAGATTGCNTATCTTTGATCTACAATTGTTTCTACCTATTCAAAAAGACACTCCACACAAAACTATGCCATAACAATAGTTGCTCAAAACGCAAAACAATAACGGTATGACAGAATGTCACAATAACTAGAACAACATAAAATATATATATTGCTACGTTTTTGCTGTATAGAAATTTAATATTATGTAAATTCTTTCCTATATAGTTGTAACTATTTCACATCTGCTTTATTAAAGGATGTGAAAAATAAAGTTAACTATACTTTACCAATTTTATTTTTAAAAATAGAAGAATTTTGCATGCAAATAGCTTTACATCAAGGTTACCCAAACAAATAACTTCTATGTTAATTATGAATATCCAATCAATGAAGTTTGTTATTAATATAAAGCATGGGCCCAACAAAGACCGATAGGAGGGTAGCTTACTGGGTGGCAGATTAAAGTTGAACCTAAAACATGCTGTTATTTAATTTGTAACTACAAAATTGAGAAATTGCATCATCACCAAAATATAGCTAAATAGTAAAATCAACACTCACAATAGACTAAAAAGGTTGAAATACATCAGCGATTTAAAAAGTTGATCACAAATATAAATGTGTTACATTGATGCCGGACCAACCAAATAATATGAAGACTTATTTTTGGTGCAATGCAAAAAAGGTAATTTAGTCCGGCATAAATAGGGCTAATTTAGTAAATTGTTAGTTATTATTGTGTGGTATGAATAGGGCTAATATGCTTAGGGTTAGGGTTATGATGAGATTGTTATCTTGAATCTTAGAGTTAAAGTTCGGGTCGCTCGCCTCTCGAATTATAGGTTTTAGGGTTAGGCTTTGAGAGAGATTGTCTACCTCTCAAATTGTAGGTGCTTATATTTATGTATTTGAGTTTTGTTGCTTAGCGTTATTCGTGATCCGAGCAAATTGGGAAGACCGACAGGATTGCGACATGCATTCGCAGCTTTTGTCGGATACAATCGCGATAAGAGCTAGCAAGGCGAAATGACGGGATCACATCTTTCATCGCCAACTCTTCCCACCCCCCTCCAATCGTACGAGATTGAGCAATGCAATCGCTAGCTTTGTGAGACAATGAGATTCAGTCGTGATTTGAGACAACTGGGAAGCAGAATTGCGGCATAAAGGAATTCTGAAACTGTAGATATTCTAGAGGAGAAATTTGACTGTAAGTTAGTCAAACCATACCTGAAATGAACGAGTATTTTAAAACCACGGAGGAGTCATTCTCATCCATTGAGGGTTGATTTATGGTTCTAGAAAAAATAAAGAAGATTGTGGAGTTTCACACAAACCTACCACTGCCCGCCGGGAGATCGAGCTAATGCGTCGGGAACGGAAATGAGTAGGAGCAACTAGAAGGATTGTACGACATTAAGACAACATTGTTGCCTTAGACGGATCTGGAGCTGCAGGATCAAGCGAAGGAATTGAAAGTAAACTTGAGAGGCAGTACTTGGAAGGAATGACATGACATCCTGACAGCTCAAACAAATGGAAGTAGTTAGGATCGAATGAAGGAGTCAGAAGCGAACTCGACTAACAGCACTTGGAAGAATAGTGCAGCATCCGAATGGTTGGAATGAATGAAAGTAGGCGGAATTGATAAAAGGAGTCGGGAGCGGATTCAAGCGGCAACATCTAGAGAGAATGACGCGACATATGTAGGTTTGAAATGAGTGGCAGCAAACGGAAATGGATGGAGTGCAATTTTGGTGTGGAGAAGATCGCTTTGAAGAAATTTGACTTTGAACAGGGAACCATGTTGAGTGGGAACCCGATGGACAGCTGCATCTAACCGCATCGGTGTCTTTTGCTATGACAACCTTCTGGGCGAAAGAAGATTCAAGAGTAATGATGGGAACGAGACAGGTGGAGAAGAGCATGAGATTTTGTAAGGGCTTGATTTTGAAACTGCAGAGTTTTCAAGAGGGAAACAAGATGGTATAGCTTCGTAGTTACCTTAGTTTGTGCAAGTCCTGGGGGTCGGCAGCTCCATCAAAGGTGATGGCTATGTTGAAGTGGCTATCATCAAAGACCTTAAAGGGATTGAGAAGATTTCTAGAACTTATAGTATATCATCGGAAGTTCGTGAAGGGTTGTAATTCGATTGTGTGAAAATTGACAGACAATTTGAAGAAAGAAAACTTTCAGTGGTGGAAAGCGATGACCCAGGCTTTCAAGAAGTTAAAGAATGTCATGATGAGTGTACCGATGCTAGTGTTACCTTATTTCAACCAACCTTTTATTATGAGATGGATGCTTTAGGCTATGGATTAGACACATTCCTCATCAATATCAGCGATTTATCACTTATTTCAATTAACTACTGACGACGAGAGCTAAACTCAAGTAAGTTTATGAGTAGGAACTAAACAATTTGTTCCAACAACAATTTTTTTTTCACCTTGAAGACGATGTATTTTTGGGATGGTTGTAATGTTACATCAACGCCGAGCCTGCCAAATAACTAGAAGACTTGTTTTAGGCGCAAGAATGAAAAGAAAATTTAGTCATTTGTAAGTTATTATTGTGGGGTACAAATAGGGTTAATATGTTTCGGGTTAAGATGAGATTGTTATCCTGAGTCTTAGAGTTACAATTTAGGGGAGAAATCACCTACCTCTCGAATTGTAGGTGTTAGGGTTTGGGAGAGATCACCCCCATCTCAAATTATAGGTGCTTATTTTTATGTATTTGAATTTTGTTGCTTGGTGTAGTTGAAATAAAATATTTTTTTGTTCTAATTTATGTGAAAAACTCTTATGTTTCGTATCAATATGATGACTAGATAAAAGAAGAAAACTAACATAAATGAACAACGATGAAGCTCTTGAAATAGAAATATGATGATTAAAAACATTAAGGATATTATAACACACAAAAAAAAACAATCATTACCATTATCCAGCTATTTAGGACCAACTTTAAGAATGACCCTTTAATCATTCATATAGGGTGTTAATTTAAGCTTACACAAGTCATGTATATTTTTAATTAACTTCACTTAAATAGGTGTAACTCTCATTTTCTCTTCAACATAAGATCATATCCCAACTTTATTTATCTAGTTTATCTAAATGCTTACCTTTCTATTTAACTATACCATACATAACTTTTTTTAATTCCCCAACAATTTGACCATTTAACACGGTTGATCTTAGTGCATTTTAATAAAATTAACTTTTAAGTTCCCTATCACTCTCTTATTGCATAATAATCTATAGGCGCCATAAGAACTATATTGTTAACTCTTTTAACCATCAAACTTCAACTCAAAAGTTACATCACCATCTATATCATTATTCTTTTACATAAAAGATATAAGATATTTAAATCTATAAAACACCCGCATAATACTCGATCTTCCATTATAATTGATTCATAACTTATAACTTCAAAACCATTAAATTGCATATGATGATCCTACTCTTTATCCAACTAATTCTAAGTCCNATTTAAATCTATAAAACACCCGCATAATACTCGATCTTCCATTATAATTGATTCATAACTTATAACTTCAAATCCATTAAATTGCATATGATGATCCTAATCTTTATCCAACTAATTCTAAGTCGTGAATTTTTAATAAGTTTCACAAATTAATTCACTTCTCACCATTCTAAGAAAAAAATAGCTATTAAAATTATGCCATTTACAATTACTATTCACCAAGTTACTTTATTCAAAATATCTTTTATAAGCGACTTCAGTTATTTATACATTCATTTAACATTTTTAAGTTTATAGGATTTTATTAAAAGGGTTAATTAAACTACTCCAAATAACCTAAATATCTCCAAACCTATATAAATTACTCCAGCTACCATGGATATTTATTTTTAAAATCCCACTCAATGGTTTTTTCCAACTATATCTTAAATGTATCTTATTATAAATAAACATAAGTGAATATGGGTTTATATGTATTGAATTTGGAAATGTATAATTGATAGAATTGTGGCAGAATTTTGATAGTTGTTTAGGGTTTTTGTGAGACTGAATTAAGAAATACTTATTTATTAATATTTAGGGGCCATTTGGGATCATTTTTGTTTTTTTATTTCTATTTTTCATTTATATTTTGTTTTGCTTTTGTGCTTATATAAAACAAAACAAATTTGTGATGTTTGATTAAGATATGATTGTTTTTTAAAGCACTCAAAGCACGTATAAGTTGTTTTGAGTGCTGATAATCAAAAAGAGTATGTCGATGAGAAGTTTAATGAGCACAAATTATCAGTTCATATATCATTAAGTCATTTAAATACTATGATAAATATAATTAAAATTATATGAGCAATAAACATCACACAGATTTTACCTTATTCAAAGCTAGCCCAATTATTTCATCAAAGCTAACTCAATTTTACTTCAAGAAAAAAAAATCTTCATTAAAATTTTATCTAACAATTTCATAAAATTTAAATTTATATCTTTTCTCAGGGGAGCTCATTAATTGGTTTGAATCAAAAGACAAAGAGCCAAACATATTTGATTAATTTGGTTCACTTTATGAAATTACAGTTTGATTTTTTTTATTCTAGACTAAGGGCATTTAAATTTTGGTTATTTGTTCGGGTTGGATAAAAGTTAAATCCAAACTATGAATTATATTGTAGTAATATGAATTCAGTTGATCCGAACTGATCAAATGCATACATCTCATTAGGATTTCAAACCTTTGTTAAATCACAATCGAACTGAATAATCAAATTATATTTCANTATGAATTCAGTTGATCCGAACTGATCAAATGCATACATCTCATTAGGATTTCAAACCTTTGTTAAATCACAGTCGAACTGAATAATCAAATTATATTTCAATTCAATTTGGTTTAGTTTTATATCTTATTTGGTCAGTTTGATTTTGAGCATGACTTGGTTTGGTTTAATTATTGGGTTTTAGATTCGTAGCTTTAAACTATTCCTAATTACATGTCGCACTAAATCTTTTTACTTATACATTTAGCACCAAATCTAAAGCTAATAGCCTGAATTTAACCCATTATTTCTCTACATATTTGTCACTAAAAAACCCCATGCCCAAACTCTCACTTTCTTTCGTTTCAATTTCTTAAAAAAATNATTTAACCCATTATTTCTCTACATATTTGTCACTAAAAAACCCCATGCCCAAACTCTCACTTTCTTTCGTTTTCAATTTCTTAAAGAAATTTTTTGTTTTTCGCAATAAAGAGTTCTAGGAGAGATTTAAAGCGGCCAGTTAAGTAAGATTGGAGATGGAAGTGGGAATGCTCCCATTGAAATTACTATAAGAGAGATCCAACATCCTGAGATTCTTCCAAGGTAAAAAAATTTAGATCAAAGAGAGCTGGAGAATTCATTGAGTTGAAGGTGTAGCCCTCTTGGAGCGTTAAAGGTGAAGAAATCTGTCACTGGCACGAAGACTCAAAATGAGGAGCCCGGTTACTACGTGGACGGTATTCAAAGGTATTTGACCATTGAATCCGAGCCTAGGAAGCCTAAGCTAGGACCATGCAAGAAAGAAATTGACTGCAGATCACTCCCCTCCAATTTCTACACACAAATGTTTCTTCTCTCCAGTTCAACGAGTGGCCATGTAGCATCTCCCCAAGGAGATCGAGCAACACTTATTTATCCTCCCCCGGCTTGGCAATTCCCATCAACAAAAAGTAGGAAAAAAAGTAAAAAAAAAATCCCTAGAGAATAAATTTGAATTTCCATCACCAGCAAAAATTGCACGACTATGGCATCTAAATTAGAGATTGAGAGTAATGGGTATAAATTGGAAAGCATAAATACCTAAACCTAAAAAACTTTGAAGATAAAAGAGAAGCTTGCGCTATGGAAGCCCAAGGAGAAAATGAAGAGGCAACAAACTCGAGCCCTGAAAATGGAAAGGATGGAGGGCTCTACTTACGATAAATATGAAGGCAAGCATCCACCAAACACATCTGATTTTTCTTGGGAAAGCGGCATGGGATGCAATCATTCATAGGAGAAGTGACTATAAGAAGGAGAAGAAAAAGAAGATGATAAGATATTAATTAATGTCCAAATGGAACAAAATAGAGAAAAAGAATACTATATTTAATCTATATAAAGCAACCACCATGTGAGAAAGAGCAAAACGTCGGGAATTTGAAATTGTTGCGAGGAAGAAGATGAGGAGAGCGAGGCAAAAGTCCCTTCGATGCACGACATCTCCCAACTCGACAAAGTAAAAATAAACAAAGTTTCGTGCCTCGCTATTTAGCACACAAATATAACATATTTTCTGCATGTGTCGCTCGTTTTCTTTCCATCTACTTTCCTGGAGTTGTTTGACCACTGAGTTCTTTAGTGGNATGGAACAAAATAGAGAAAAAGAATACTATATTTAATCTATATAAAGCAACCACCATGTGAGAAAGAGCAAAGCGTCTGGAATTTGAAATTGTTGCGAGGAAGAAGATGAGGAGAGCGAGGCAAAAGTCCCTTCGATGCATGCCATCTCCCAACTCGACAAAGTAAAAATAAACAAAGTTTTGTGCCTCGCTCTGCTCATTTTCATATTTAGCACACAAATATAACAGATTTTCTGCATGTGTCCCTCGTTTTCTTTCCGTCTACTTTCCTGGAGCTGTTTGGCCACGGAGTTCTTTAGTGGCAAATATGACGTAGAGAAACGAAGGGTTAAATTTCGCCTTTTAACTGCATTTGCATGCTAAATATTCAAATAAAAAAAATTGAGTGACATGTAAATATAGATGTTTTAGGTTCTATGTATGTAAAAATTCTTTATTTATTTTATTCTTAACAGGTCCAACCAAATCAATTAATTACATATCATTATTTTTTCTTCAAGTAAAAAAATATATAATTACATATCATTATTTTTTCTTCAAGTAAAAAATTATATAAATCAATAAAGTTATCAAATTACCTTATATTAAAACTATACTTTTATGAGACATTTGTTGCCAAAGACACTATTTAGATATTCCAACCTAGTAAAGTTTTTAAAATGAGTTGCCTAAAAGGTCTAAGGTGCCCATGTGTCACTTCATCTTAATGCCTGCATTGCCAAGGCATTGGCATCTCAAAAGGATGCCTTAAACCTACCTTCCTCATCTTCCCACGAAATCTAATTTATGGTCAATTTGGTTTCTTTCTTGAATGCTTTTTGTTTTTCTTTTTGTTTCGCTTTGATGCTCCCCTAAAAGTAAAACAAATGTTTCTGGTTGATCCAAAAATAATCATTTTAAGGCATTAACTTTTGTTATAGAAGCAAAATAAGAATTCTTATGTTACAAATTTTAAGGTCATACATTTGTTTGTAAGATAAAAAGAATATTAAGAAAAAAACTTATTTTTTTTGGAAATAGTGAGCAATTAATGTGACTTGAGCTCTTGATCTTAGAGAAACAACTCTCTTCTAACTACTAGGCCACAAACCCTTATCGATAAAGTTGATTCATTGAGCTAATNGAATTCTTATGTTACAAATTTTAAGGTCATACATTTGTTTGTAAGATAAAAAGAATATTAAGAAAAAAACTTTTTTTTTTTTGGAAATAGTGAGCAATTAATGTGACTTGAGCTCTTGATCTTAGAGAAACAACACTCTTCTAACTACTAGGCCACGAACCCTTATCAATAAAGTTGACTCATTGAGCTAATCAACCACAAGTTTTTAGATCCTATGTCACTAATGAACTAAAATGTACCCTCGCGGAAAAGTTGAAGAACCAAACTAAATTTGGACTTTGATACTCAAAATGCACATGGTGGCTATGTATCCTTGTATGCNATCACAAGTTTTTAGATACTATGTCACTAATGAACTAAAATGTACCCTCACGGAAAAGTTGAAGAACCAAACTAAATTTGGACTTTGATACTCAAAATGCACATGGTCGCAATGTATCCTTGTATGTTATTTTAATTGCCGATCACATGCGCAGCAAAAAAATTATAAACATTTTACATCGAAAGCATTTGTCAATGGCCATTTTTAGCTGCAAAACCACCATTTGAAAACAGCCTATCCTATTTCTTTGCTATTTCTTATTGGATTCCAGTCTCAGCAGAAGCTATTATTGGGTAGCATGAACAAATATATATTGCAATCTCACAACTATCTATGGTGTCATTTGGTTCAAAATTAGCCTTGGGAAACACTCGATTCAAGAGAAATAATGTAATAGGCATGAGAACAAATTGAGAATGCAGAGATGCAAGGTCGCTGAAACTGCTGGGCAATTGTAGGAAAATAGTGGGATATCAATGGATGATGCCAATGTTTTTTAAGTTTGGAAAGGCTGGGATACAATTAATAATGTCCATGTTGAAGTTCTTTATGAAAATTAAGTATAGCATCCACTGGTTAATAGATTTTTCCGTGATATGATTTAAATTAAAAATTGAGCAACTGAACTAAAATTTTCTTTTACCTTGCTGCATAGTGTAGATTCAAGTTACTACGATCTAATCTCATTCCCAAACCAGGGAGTTTGTTATTGATTTTCAAGTAAATGGCTTCATCAGGCTGCACACGAATAACAAGTTCATTTGTAGCCCGATCAAGATCTGTACCAAAACTCCTCTTGTACAAATTTCCAGGAACATGCCTGAATTGTACTCTTATCTCTGCTCTGCATATTAAAAACACCAACCAACATCATATACAGTATTAACAACAGATGAAAACACAATTCTTATGTATCCACATATCAGACACCTAAACATTGATAACTATATCGTGCCATGCATATGTTAACTCTAAAATGTTATATAAATAAATATAAAAATTTTTTAAGTGTTGATATGTAAATGCATAAAATTTTACGGTATATATGTAAATCCCAATGAAGATACCGTTTTGTATGCAATGCCTTGCCCGCTTTCATAAGAAAGGGTACCCCATCCCATCTCGCATTATCAATAAATAAAGCAGCAGCAGCAAATGTTGGTGTAAGACTATCCTTTGGTACCGTCTTATCATCTGTATAGGCCGGATAAGTAACCCCACCTTTTTTATGGCTTTTGTACTGCCCAATTACAACGTTATCTAACTGCAGTGGTCTCATGGAACGAAGAACTTTCACCTAAAATAAATAAAAAATATTATAATAAATGCTAGCAGATGGGCTTAACTTCCCAACAAATCATTAAATAACA
>JXCR01106796.1:94916-110249 GCA_002079205.1 Phalaenopsis hybrid cultivar | reverse complement strand
TCTATAATAAAAAGGAAGATAAAACATATAATAAATTTAATTAAATAATTTGAGATTAATTTTGTAATTATTTTCAAACTAAGATTAAAAGAAGGCGAATACACACCAATCATAAAATCAACACTAAAATTACATAGAAGATCAATGAATATCAAATAATCATGTATATCTTATCGAAAACCAGATCAAATCTTTGTAAGTTGACAAGATCTAGTCAGTAACATCTGAAGATGAACAAAACGAAGACTTTTGAGTTTTTTTAAGGCCCATCATCTCCATCTTTGATTAGATTGCAAATGTCGGAGCATTCCGCCAGGCTAATCAAATAAAAACAATTTATGTATATAAAAAAAATTCCATTTTTAATTTTGATGCATGAAAAAAAAAATAATGAAGTTGAAGAAAATTTCTACCAGTATTGGCGGCTTCTAAACTCTTTCTTGAAGACAACTAGAGGCCTGCACTTGCAGTGCAGCAAGATTTAGCTTAAATGAAGTTAAAAATCAGTTTTTGCAGCAATTCACCTTCTGATATTGAGGACGCCTTCACCAGGGGAGCCGGCGCCGCCTCTGATGCAAGTGCCAACACACTTAGCAGTACAAGATTCAGCCTTTTTTGACCGCGGCCGCTGGATTCGCGCTTGCTTCGCGTCCTCCCCTGCGCACACCAAGTATTCCACGAAATGCAGTCAATACAAGGGAAATAAATTGTGCGTCCCTATATAGGGAACATGGTGTCTTACAGGAGAGCGTTTGGGGGATGTTGGCTAGGGTTTCTTCCGGCGGAGCGGGAGATGAGAAGAGCACGGCGGCGGCGAGGAAAGCCGGGAAGCAGCTGCAGGTTGTTATTGGGTGTGCAGATGGTAGGTTCTTGATGAAGCTGAGATAGTAGCGGTGGGGGTGATGGAGAGTGGACGTGGAAGAAGATGGATTGCAGAGTCGAAAGAATGTGGGAATGT
Source organism: Phalaenopsis hybrid cultivar (assembly GCA_002079205.1). Taxonomy (NCBI): domain Eukaryota; kingdom Viridiplantae; phylum Streptophyta; class Magnoliopsida; order Asparagales; family Orchidaceae; genus Phalaenopsis; species Phalaenopsis hybrid cultivar. Next base: position 109,291 of record JXCR01106796.1, on the reverse strand, counting down.
CCATTCTATCGGTCTTCTCACCTGTGATTCTCCGTCCCTTATCTTCTCGTCTTTTGTTTTTCATAAATATTGTTTTCTTTAGTTATTTTTTTCTTGCATAAAAGTATATTTGAGGAGGAAGTNGGGTTTCTTCCGGCGGAGCGGGAGATGAGAAGAGCACGGCGGCGGCGAGGAAAGCCGGCAAGCAGCTGCAGGCTGTTATTGGGTGTGCTGATGGTAGGTTCTTGATGGAGCTGAGATAGTAGCGGTGAGGGTGATGGAGGGTGGACGGGGAAGAAGATGGATTGCAGAGTCGAAAGAAGGTGGGAATGTCCATTCTATCGCTCTTCTCACCTGTGATTCTCCGTCCCTTATCTTCTCGTCTTTTCTTTTTCATAAATATTGTTTTCTTTAGTTACTTTTTTTCTTGCATAAAAGTATATTTGACGAGGAAGAGATTCAAGCGAATTTTACACAAGTACATCCAATGTGAATTTCATTGCAGAGTGCTGAAAAAGGTTAGTTGAGTGTTGTGTATATAGAAATGATAGTTCTTGGTATGAGATAGATAAATGCATAAGAATTTGGTGCTTTAGTATGATAGTTGGATTCGTCTTGTCGAGCCGCTCGATTTGAGTATAAACTTGTCATACTTGACTGTCATTTGACTTTCCAAATATATTCATTAATCTTTTAACTGTGATTTAATGACTTGATCTAGACTTGATTTGACTTAGATGATGCTAGTTTTCATATCATTATGTCCGTTTCATTGAACATATCAGTTTGACNTGGTGCTTTAGTATGATAGTTGGATTCGTCTTGTCGAGCCGCTCGATTTGAGTATAAACTTGTCATACTTGATTGTCATTCGACTTTCCAAATATATTCATTAATCTTTTAACTGTGGTTTAATGACTTGATCTGGACTTGATTTGACTTAGATTGTGCTAGTTTTCATATCATTAGGTCCGTTTCATTGAACATATCAGTTTGAATATAAGTATGCTGAAATCAGAGCTTTGGATGAATTTTTATTAAGATTTGAATGTTTCTCACTTAAAATATCATCTCAAGATTCGTGTCATGCATCGAGGTTCGTGTCGGATGATGAAAACTTGTTGGTGGTGTATTAATTTTAATCAAATATTAAAAATAGTAAAAATTTTGATTTTCTTAGTTTATTCAATATTAAATTAAAATATAATAATTTTTTAATGAAATATCTTTTTTTTTTTCAATTTGTTCGGTTAAATGAAAATTAAAACGGAATCAAAAACTGAAAATCAAAAGCCAAATATTGAAGTTTTAAAAACNAATATAATAATTTTTTAATGAAATATCTTTTTTTTTTTCAATTTGTTCGGTTAAATGAAAATTAAAACGGAACCAAAAGCTGAAAAATCAAAAGCCAAATATTGAAGTTTTAAAAATCAAAAACAAATTTTAAAACCGAATCGAATCAACCAAACTTGATCTGCTCGGTACGATTTTCCGGTTTTGACTAAATAATGCACACCCCTACCATTATCTGTCTGGTTTTNTTTAAAAATCAAAAACAAATTTTAAAACCGAATCGAATCAACCAAACTTGATCTGCTCGGTACGATTTTCCGATTTTGACTAAATAATGCACACCCCTACCATTATCTGTCTGGTTTCNAGAAAATTTCTACCAGTATTGGCGGCTTCTAAACTCTTTCTTGAAGACAACTAGAGGCCTGCACTTGCAGTGCACCAAGATTTAGCTTAAATGAAGTTAAAAATCAGTTNTCAAAACTACTGCTATAAAATTCTTTCAAACTAGCTCTTGGATTAGCGGATCGAAGTGATTGGTAAGATATTGATGCCATTATTTTCAACAAAAAAAATTATTATTATTATAAGATAAATGAAATATATAAATAAAAATTGTCTCACCAATTAAGGCTCCCATTTTATTTTCTCCTAATTAAGCCTTTAAGAGAATGATCTTCTTTCCTTCGTTTTTTGTTTTTTTTAAATTTTTCCAAAGAAAAGTACGACTTCAAAAATGAAAAAGGATTGTTGATTTGGTGTGGTGTTGTCATCTTCCCGTCATCAATAGTTGTTGGAACTTAGACGGCACTTTTTTCATTGACGAGGCAAGAGACAAATGCAACAAGTTTTTATAATGCTCACGTTCTATGCCCAAATATATCAACACCACTATATGATAATTCACGGTATAAAAATAATTAATAATGCATTTACATGTCAATAAATTCACTTACAATATCAAAAAATGTTCATACATATCCAAAGATGAATCACTAGCATTTATCCATTATACCTTACATACATACCGCCATTGNTGACTATAGATGCAAATTAAAAAACTACATCCTCCATAAGTGCTTTCAATTCATATGACCAAAACTCCTCTTCAAATTAATTGTAGAATATAATCATCTTGAGAATATATAGCATGAATTAGGAAAGCTAGAAGTCATTTACCTTCAAGTGAGGGCAGCTATTGGCTATTGCAAATAAAGATTCATCTGTTATAAATGTGCCACCAATGTTCAGATGCTGTAATGATGTAGCCTTTGAGACCTGTAATGAACCCAATTAAGCACAATGCAGAAATGTAATAATAGGCATTTTCGCAAATTCTACAAATTAAGATAGCCTACTGCATGAAACCATATTGATCAAAGTCAACAAGTATCATCTATAATTTCAATTTCTGATTGCCTGGCATCTTATTATAAAAAAACTACAAACAAAAGGAATAGAATGGGAGAGCTGGTGCATGAAGCCCCCACAAATGTAGGGTTTAGCAAGGGATTAATGCAACCATCCAGGATGTTGCATCCTTAGCACTACATTGCAGAAGCTATTTTGGTTCTTTTTGAAGCCCAATTTCCTCGCATTAATTTCTTACTGTTTAAATTGTTGCAAGAATTTTTAGTGGATAAAGCTTTATAAATCTACCGAAGTAAACAATATGAAAAACCAGAAAAGCTTATATTACCAACTGAACAACACCATTATCAGTGATTCCGACCATGCCCCACAGAGAAATGGACATCAAATTGTTGATACATTTAGCAGAAGATATCATGTACAGTCCTTCATCAGTTATCTGGCTACCCCAGCAACTCCGAGAGCTTCAAAACACAGATACAAGAATAAAGTCACTAAACTGATTCCAAAACCAGGGTCAGTAATGCAAATTTATAAGAATTGTGCGGCATGTATGTAAGAATGGCCAATTGACCCATAATAGATTATTTGAACTCCACTTTTACTGGAAGAGTTTTCATTGGTTGGCCTGATCAAATGTTTATGTTGCATGATTTATTGTTTAGGTTGTATCATATTATTATCTCTGGAGCAGTGTAATAAAGGAGGAGGAAGAAGAAGTACATGTCGAGCTCCCTGAGGTTATAAGAAGCTTGGACGAGCCGGGCGGCGGAGCTATCGTCTACCTTGCAGCCGGCGAAGCTGAGCCTCTCCTTCCTCGCAAACGACTGCTCCACACCCGCCTTCCATTTCCGGCAAACCCCGCTTGCACTGCACGATAAACCCAACCCTCAGAGAAAATTTCTCTTGAAGTCAAACAAGTAAAAGAGGGATTTTTATTTTCCCTTGTGCAATACTTACTGCCCCAAATCTGTGAAGGATGAGATGAGGGAGAAGATGTGGGCGAGGAGGTCCACCGGAAGCCGCTCCATCTCCGCCTCCGCCTCCGGCTCCACGCTGATCATTTCGCTGCTCTCTCTCTCTCTCTCTCTTCCACTCTTTCTAAACTTGTTCAATTTGAATCGAGAGGAAGCCGAAAAAGGTTGCCTTTCATTACTCCGCCATCACAAAACAGGAAATATATAAAGAAGGCTGAGAAGAAGCAATAAGATTATTCCAAGAAAAGAAATAAGATTTTCCTTTTTTTTTTTCCTTGTGTTAATGTATACTGAATATGAATAAAAGTATGATTTTTAAGCATGTATAGACAATTACATGCAATTAATGATAAATTGAAGTAAATCTATGCTTTGTGTAGACTATTATGTGATTAGATGATGCGTTTGTTTACTAAATTTTTGCAGTTTTTAAAAGCATTTTTCTTAGTTTATCTCAAATCATATATGCTTATAATTTATATTTTTATAAATCAGCAAAAAGTCAAAACTACTGCTATAAAATTCTTTCAAACTAGCTCTTGGATTAGCGGATCGAAGTGATTGGTAAGATATTGATGCCATTATTTTCAACAAAAAAAATTATTATTATTATAAGATAAATGAAATATATAAATAAAAATTGTCTCACCAATTAAGGCTCCCATTTTATTTTCTCCTAATTAAGCCTTTAAGAGAATGATCTTCTTTCCTTCGTTTTTTGTTTTTTTTAAATTTTTCCAAAGAAAAGTACGACTTCAAAAATGAAAAAGGATTGTTGATTTGGTGTGGTGTTGTCATCTTCCCGTCATCAATAGTTGTTGGAACTTAGACGGCACTTTTTTCATTGACGAGGCAAGAGACAAATGCAACAAGTTTTTATAATGCTCACGTTCTATGCCCAAATATATCAACACCACTATATGATAATTCACGGTATAAAAATAATTAATAATGCATTTACATGTCAATAAATTCACTTACAATATCAAAAAATGTTCATACATATCCAAAGATGAATCACTAGCATTTATCCATTATACCTTACATACATACCGCCATTGAAATTCTACAATAAATTTTCATCATCGCCGTTATAAAGCAAGCTAAAACGGGCGGTGGTGAATGTAGAACAAAATCCAAGCTTATACGCTTTGAAAAACGTAATTAATGATATCTATCACAAATCTCACTAAATAAATTTCTTCCCCCGTCAGGTGTTCTTCTCCAGAACCGCAAGAGCTGGTGTGAGATAGTTGTTTGCTTTGTCAGGCAAATGCGCCACCTGCACAAATGGGTGATCCAATTACATACTTTGCAGAAGCAAAAACTGATTCAATCCACTATAATTTGGAAACATGATTCATTACCAACTCATAAAGCTCGTTGCCCTGCTCTCCAACATATTCATAGCACACCTGTGTTCAATCAAGTTAGAGATAGATAGAGAAAGTGAGAGAGATGAGAACTAAGTATAATCAACATACATCAAAGCTCTTATTTCTTGCTGTGGGATCATGCAATGCCTTTACACATATATCAGCTACATCTGCGCAGCTAATGCCCTGCATAAAAAAGTATGGTAATCGAGTGTCTTTACCTTGAAATGAAATGATCGCTGGGCCATACCTGCGAGATCCTGTTGCCTTGATCAAATATCAATGCTCTTTGACCTCCTGGCTCTTCCTACAGCAATATTAAAATCAGTCTTCCATATATATGTTATATTAAATTCATCCAGGCAAGTCCACATTCAGATCCTACAATTAACAGCAATATTAAAAATGATCTTAAGAAAACAGTACTTTTTTTCTACCCTATAAAATAAGATATTTGTTTTTTAAGTGAGTTAAGCTTGAAATTGCTACAATGAAGTAGTTATTGCTAATACATGTTACGTCATGCAAAGATGTACATCTGTTATAAATGTATATAAATTTCAAAAAAAAGACGAACTTAGAGCAAATTATTTTACACTAATTTTGGAAAGGAATATTCACTTCCATTCACTAAATGACATCAACATAAGATTCATTATGGAGCATGATTGCACCTGCAGTGGACCGGGCCGAATGATCGTGTAACCAAGGCCTGATCTTCTCAGTGAATCCTCCCCCGCCTACCAATAAAAGGAAATGGACAATGAGGGAATTTTGATCTAAGTTCTGTTTGGAACAATTATAGTTGTTTGAAGAAGCAGCTGTAAAAATGTTCAAAAAACTTCGGAGACTATTATAATTTTTTTTAAAACAAAATTCAGACCATAGTTTTCTACTAGTCACCGCACTTAGCTAGGTCCAGTGACAAAATACAGCTTTTAGTTGCAGTTTTTTTAAAAAGAAGACAAAACTCAGTTTTACCAAACATAAAAAACCTGCGGTGCGGCATCACACTGCACCGCCACCCCAAACACACCCATAACCATACAAATATCTAGTTTGGTGACGAATGAACTACCTTCTTGGCTTTAAGCACCTGATCCCTTCTACTGGATTCAATCCCAGATCCAGTACATGAGACTAAGATGAAATCAGTTTCTCTGCCAGTCTTCAGCAACAACAAATCACATATCCATAGGTGTTAAGATAAGAAAATATATCTTATTGTAAAAATGCATACTTTAATGAATGTTAACAAAATATACTTATTATATTCATCTATGAGGATAAAATGACAGAGTAGCTGGTGAAAAGGCAGGTTATTCAAACATACGGGTAAGGCCTTCACATACTCCAGGATGAGCTTGAAGCTCCTAGGATCCTGTGTCATTCCTGTAGGTCCTTCGGGAGGTCTCTAAAGACAGAATATCATCAATAAAAAAAAGCCTCCCATAATTATTAAAAGAGAGATGGGTGAGCCAAAAACATCACAATTTTGAATAACAGATCAACCTGTCTTCTTGGTTCAAATCGAATTGTTAAAGTATGCACTAGAAAAGGATCTAGTGGAGGATCATCCGGTTTAACAGGGCGAAAAGATGAAAAAGGTATTCTAACCTGCAAAAGACAGTTCAGTAACTCTTGATATGATTCCAGGAAGAAGATCAGATGGATAAAATGGCATACAAGAACTTAAACGGTACCTACCCTGCAGAAGCCCACTTTCGTGCTCATTCTAGCAAAATAAAATTTGCTTTGAGAGGTATCAGCCAATGGGCCAGCCTCTAGAATCACAATATATGACCTTCCGTTTCCGCCAACAGAGAGAAGCAGACCATCATATCTACGAATTAAGAGCCCACATTATATTGCGAGTAACTAGAAAAATAGGACATCATCTACCGGTCATGCCAAAAAATACCTATCAAGGGTTGAGCCTAATGGCAAGGAGAGTCTCTTGGAAATCTCAACATATCCACCTCTTGTAAATACATATCCTACAATGAATAAAAAGCAAGGCATAAATACTTGCAAATGAGGAATACAGTCTATACAACTGCTCCTAAATTTTACAACTTAGGCTTCATAGAAAATCAATAGTTTGATATTAGCACACAACAAATGTAAGAACTTACGCATTAGATACTGAATTATGTGATGCAAATAATTAGATCTTCTTCCTTTCTTAAAAATTTCTTCACTTTCAGTAAAAGGAAAATTTTAATCATCAATAGTTGCATCATCCAAGGTTGCACAAATTGCCAAAATACTAGATATAATAGCTCTTTAAGAAATCATGTAAAGCGCACAAGTCTTAACCCGCTAAGGACTCATTTTTTGTCGGCAACCAAAGGAAATAGCAGGTAAAACTATCATAAGTTCCTCTGAGAGATGAGAACTGAATGAAAAAAAAGATGCGCACATTTACCTGAAAACACAGCTTCTCCCGTTTCAGTAAACTCCAACTTTGCATCCATTCCTCCATCATATTTGGCAGCAAGTACATCCTGAAAGTAAGTTCCTTGGCGAACTTCCCACCCCTCTAATGAGTCAGAAGATTCAAATTTAGCTAGCAAAAGTTTGCTCTTACTGCTTTTTCCAGCTCTCAATTGTGCTAATTTATTGTTATAATCCTAAATAGTAGGCTCCACAATTAGTACCTTATTTTATTTTATGTGCATATATTGGTACAAAGACTGAAATAGTTAGGAAAAGGCTGCACAAAAACAACTATAGTAAAAGAAGAACAGAGGTNAGTGAATCCTCCCCCGCCTACCAATAAAAGGAAATGGACAATGAGGGAATTTTGATCTAAGTTCTGTTTGGAGCAATTATAGTTGTTTGAAGAAGCATCAGTGAAGATGTTCAAAAAACTGCGGCGACCATTATAATTTATTTTTAAAACAAAATTCAGACCACAGTTTTCTAGTAGTCACCGCACTTAGCTAGGTCCAGTGACAAAATACAACTTTTAGTTGCAGTTTTTTAAAAAAGAAGACAAAACTCAGTTTTACCAAACATAAAAAACCTGCGGTGTGGCATCACACTGCACCGCCACCCCAAACGCACCCATAACCATACAAATATCCAGTTTGGCGACGAATGAACTACCTTCTTGGCTTTAAGCACCTGATCCCTTCTACTGGATTCAATCCCAGATCCAGTACATGAGACTAAGATGAAATCAGTTTCTCTGCCAGTCTTCAGTAACAACAAATCACATATCCATAGGTGTTAAGATAAGAAAATACATCTTATTGTAAAAACGCATACTTTAATGAATGTTAACAAAATATACTTATTATATTCATCTATGAGGATAAAATGACAGAGTAGCTGGTGAAAAGGCAGGTTATTCAAACATACGGGTAAGGCCTTCACATACTCCAGGATGAGCTTGAAGCTCCTAGGGTCCTGTGTCATTCCTGTAGGTCCTTCGGGAGGTCTCTACATACAGAATATCATCAATAAAAAAAAAGCCTCCCATAATTATTAAAAGAGAGATGGGTGAGCCAAAAACATCACAATTTTGAATAACAGATCAACCTGTCTTCTTGGNATTTTCCTATTTCAGTAGGATTACACGAGGGATCGGCTTTAAGCCCATATTTTTTGTTTTAGTGATGGATACTCTTACCAGACATTTACAGGAGATTGTAACTTGGTGTATGTTTTTCGATGAGAATATCCTTCTTGTGGATAAGACTAGAGAAAGAGCTCAGGAAAAAAACTTAAATTATGGAGGTCAACATTAGAGTCTAAAGGCCTTCGTTTGAGTAGATCTAAAACTGAATATATGGATTGTAATTTTAGTAGTGGTTACTCTAGTGACAGGGTTGTAACTATGAGTGACCAAATCATTAAAAAGTGTGAACGTTTTAGATATCTTGGGTCTATTTTTCAAAGTGATGGTAATATATATAGATGGGGATGTTATTAGTAGAATTCAAATTGATTGGTTGAAGTGAATAAATGCATCAGGCCTATTGTGCGACAGAAAAAAACCGCTTATATTGAAAGGAAAATTTTATAAGATGGTGGTGAGACCTGTCATGCTCTACAGAGTAGAATGTTGGCCTTTAAAAGAGAAGCATAACATAAAGTTAACTGTTGCTGAGATGAGAATGCTTAGGTGGATGAGTGGCTTGACACTTAGAGACAAAATGCGAAATGAATATATTTGTGATAGGGTTGGTGCAGATCCAGTGGCGAACAAGATTAGAGACATTAAAAGAAGAGTTGATGTTTTAGATTCGACTTATGTTAAGAAAGGTAAGTTAGACCAAAAAAGACTTGGACATATTATTAAAGAAAATAATCTTAATCTAGTAGATTTAAATGAAATGTGTAGCCGACCACACTTTGTGGGATAAAGGCTTGTTGTTGTCAACCTTAGAAACCAAACTAATATATCTATCAAAAATCATGTCAGCACTCCATACATCAAACATGAATACTAATAAAAGTGTGGCATACGGAACCATTAGAGTGGTCTCACACACGATTGGCTTATGACATTCAAGNAAAGATGCGCACATTTACCTGAAAACACAGCTTCTCCCGTTTCAGTAAACTCCAACTTTGCATCCATTCCTCCATCATATTTGGCAGCAAGTACATCCTGAAAGTAAGTTCCTTGGCGAACTTCCCACCCCTCTAATGAGTCAGAAGATTCAAATTTAGCTAGCAAAAGTTTGCTCTTACTGCTTTTTCCAGCTCTCAATTGTGCTAATTCATTGTTATAATCCTAAATAGTAGTCTCCACAATTAGTACCTTATTTTATTTTATGTGCATATACTGGTACAAAGACTGAAATAGTTAGGAAAAGGCTACACAAAAACAACTATAGTAAAAGAAGAACAGAGGACTAGAAGAAACAAAACCTGAAATGCCTTGGTGACGTTGTATACTCCTCCATAATCCACTCTATAGAGGTCCGCAGTAATAAGAGAGCGAGCAGTGGCACAGTAGATGATCTTGTTGCATCCTTCTATGGCAGTCTTCAAAGTTGAAGGTTCACCCACATCACCGACCACAATGTTCACAGCTCTAGGAAGCATATCTATCACTTCTGAATCAGCTTTCCTTACCAAAGCCTGGATTGTCACTTCAACTTATCAGATATCTCACAAGTTAAAAGTAATTGGCAAAAAATCATTAGAAGCCAAAAGCTGAATAGTTTGTAACAGCATATAATTAAATGTTTTCAAAATGAAAAAAATAAATAAATAAAGAGCTTCTGAAGTTTAAGGTGCTAATGTTACTGTTCAACAAGTTGATAATTTAATCAAGTTGCATTCATTTAACAACTAACATGACACATTGCTTCTCTCGCCGCTGTAAATTTTCCTTCAAATTTATGCAAATGTAGTCGAAGTACCATCCAATCACAATTTTTTTTCTCATTAAAAGCATTAGATTCCAATTCAGTATTTTAAATATACTTAAAACCACCATCCAACTTCCAAATTATACCACATACTTTACCCAATCTAAGAAAAAATTCAATTACATGCAATATGTGCCTAACCTAACATGCAAACCACCTTGATCTGGTGGTTAAAAGCTTNACCTTTGGAATAAAATGCATGATATAGACTACAAATTCCATCCATATATTGTGACATAACCATAGCTCCAAACCATGCCTTCCCTAATTGTCAAACCATACTTGAGCCGGATAGACCAAGTTTTATTTTTGGCAGTGAAAAATATGGTATAAAACGTGATTGATATTGATACACGACAAGTTTGGCAAAATATATTATCCGCAACAATATGTGCTTGTTGCGATTCAATCCCATATCACCCACTACAAAGAATTACAAACAAACATATTACAGGCATTGCATTTAGTGTGTAATAAGTTTGTTAGAATCTGTGACCTGAATATTGTTGGGCTTAGATTGAAAGGTTTGTGAAGCAAGATATATGGCAAAATCAAAATTATGAGAAATTTTCTTTGGAGGATCTGTGAAGTTGGCGAAAGGATTGTGCCTACAGTGGAGTAAACCTACGGTATGGACTCTTATTGTTACTATTATTTACTGAGTAAAAGGTCAAAATAGTCCCATGAATATTTACACGGGTCCATTTTAGTCCCAGAGTCTATAAAAGTAACAAACTAGTTCCCAAACTCTTTCAATAAGAGCTAAAATAATTATCCATGAAGATTAGTTCATCTGATATTAAAAGTGTTTGGGGACTAAAATGGCACTATTTATGGACTATGTTTAAAATGCCCTCTACAAAGAGTTAGGGGACAATTTTGATATTTTTATTTTTTTCTTTACAAATACTTATATATTCTTTTCAATCTCTCTTTGTTAATTATCTATTCTTTTTCATTCATAATATGTAACACCTTTCTACTCTTCTCTTCTTTAATATCCAAATTGTTTAACCAAGCCATAACCCATCTGTTTTCTCTTTTTAATAACCACGGTTGCAACAACTCTCTCAACACTCTTTCTAGAACACCAGATGTGACAATTGACATGCATCCACAACCATTTGCTTCTCAATTGTTTTTTCATTTATACAAGTTTACTTAGGAGATTTCCATCATTTTTTAAATTTTGATTTGATGAATTTTACAAAATTTGCTGCATATTTTTAAATTTTGGATCAAATTCAACCATTTAAGTTGAAGCGATCACATTCACTCTTTTTAATAAACAAGTTGGATGGTCTTAATTTTAGTAGTAACATGAATGCTTGAGATTTGTAACAAGATAACATTTTAATAATCATACTCATAATTAAGATAATTATCGCTATAATTTACAATAAATATATAGTTCTATTGCACATTATTTACCCACTAATAAACTAATTACAAATGGCCCATATCTTTTCGTCTATCAATTATCATCTTATGCTTTAGGAAGGAGCTGAAAGAATTAAATTTCTATCAGATGATTCATATCAGTTATAATTCAACACTTGATGAATTGAAATAATGACTTTGATACTTACATCTAAAAAGAAAAATATTTCATTATATGCCAATTTAGTTTTATGCCATTATCGAATCTTCCTAAGTCTCGAAAATGCATCGNTAGGAAGGAGCTGAAAGAATTAAATTTCTATCAGATGATTCATATCAGTTATAATTCAACACTTGATGAATTAAAATAATAACTTTGATACTTACATTTAAAAAGAAAAATATTTCATTATATGCCAATTTAGTTTTATACCATTATCGAATCTTCCTAAGTCTCGAAAATGCATCCTCTTCACTCGAGAAGGCATTAATCCGAAGAAATTCCTTTAATCCATTATCTAATAGGGCTGAAAATAACAAAGAAAGGAACAAGGAGTGAAGGCATTGCCTGGCCAAACTAGATGGTAATTTACCTTAACTTTATAGCCTCTAAGCATCAGCTTTCGCACAAGAATCCTTCCGATTCTGCTCGTGGCTCCGACCACCAGCACGGTGGTGTCCTGCGCTTCCGGAATAGTGAACTCACACATCGGCCCGCGGATCAACACGCTGTCGAGCAGACCCTCGTCAGCGGAGTTTGTGGAGAGCTGGCCCAGGCCTGAGAACTTTTTCCACATCTCATCGAATATCTGTCGCGACCTCCGCCCCAAACCCACCGGATTCATGTCATCCAGACTGAGCGAAACCTGCTTGTTGCCCAAACCCTCCTCAACCACATCGACTGCTTCGCTCGGCGACCGCACGTCTTCTTTATTAGCCTCCTTNCCACATCTCATCGAATATCTGTCGCGACCTCCGCCCCAAACCCACCGGATTCATGTCATCCAGACTGAGCGACAACTGCTTGTTGCCCAAACCCTCCTCAACCAGATCGACTGCTTCGCTCGGCGACCGCACGTCTTCTTTTTTAGCCTCCTGCTTCTGCTTCTTTGCAACACCTTTACCTCCTCTTCTTCCCTTCTCTCCGCCATCTCCGCCGCTTAATTTGCTTATTGGCACTGTTAGAGAACGGCGGTGAGAGGTGGTGGAGGAATTGCTGGTATTGGGAAGGAATAGGCCAAGGAAACTTTTTCTCGTGCTCATAACATTCGAAGATGGAGCAGCAGCGTATGCGGCGATGCGTCCGCCATGCAGGACCATCGCGCCGGCAAACTGTTCGATGAATCAGGGGAAGAGGCCTTGGCTGCGCTTTCACTAATTTGATTGCCCGTTGTTCTTTCAGACTCTCTTAAAGTTCNGCGTATGCGGCGATGCGTCCGCCATGCAGGACCATCGCGCCGGCAAACTGTTCGATGAATCAGGGGAAGAGGTCTTGGCTGCGCTTTCACTAAGTTGATTGCCCGTTGTTCTTTCAGACTCTCTTAAAGTTGGTTGCGGTGTTGCAGCTGAGAGCTTAGTGGTGGCCATGGAACCTAATTCCAGCCACAAGATGTAGAAGAAGAGAAAGGGGGGGATGAGACAGCGACAACTGCGACTTTCGGATAAGGGGAAAAAAATTTGCGTCCAAGATGTACACTTGAACCCTCTATATAACTTATATGTAAGCCATTGAACTTACAAATAAATTCAATACTTCTATTTTTAGATATATGTAGGTTATAAGTATTTTATATAAAAATTATATATAACTTATATGGAGATTACAAGGGATATAATGTCAATATAATATCGATATAACGCTCATATAATCTTTATTATGTATGCAACGCTGCGTATGTCTTACGTGCATAATTTTTTTCCCGGATAAGGATGGGGAATGCAGGAGAGCGGAGGCTAGCGGACCCTTTCACACGTGCAGTGAAGAGATGGGGGCTTTTTTTTTTTTTGGTCATTTGGGAAAACTTGCACACTTAGCACATAATTCTTATGTATTGACATGTCTCCTGNCGGATAAGGGGAAAAAAATTTGCGTCCAAGATGTACACTTGAACCCTCTATATAACTTATATGTAAGCCATTATAATTACAAATAAATTCAGTACTTCTATTTTTAGATATATGTAATTTATGAGTATTTTATATAGAAATTATATGAAAGTTATATAAAAATTACAAGGGACATGACGTCAATATAATATCGATATAACGCTCATATAATCTTCATTATGTACGCAACGCTGCGTATGTCTTACGTGCACAATTTTTTTCCCGGATAAGGAGGGGGAATGCAGGAGAGCTGAGGCTAGCGGACTCTTTCACACGTGCATTGAAGAGATGGGGCTTTTTTTTTTTTTTTGGTCCTTTGGGAAAACATGCACACTTAGCACATAATTCTTATGTATTGACATGTCTCCTACATAAACTTTCATATTTACATATAAAAAATTGAGTCATATGTGTAAATATTAAAGTTTAAATTTTAGATACTTAAATACATAAGCATTGTATGATATATATATATATATATATATATATATATATATATA
>JXCR01106796.1:64304-92921 GCA_002079205.1 Phalaenopsis hybrid cultivar | reverse complement strand
CCTTGACCACCGATCATCCAAAATTGTCAATTTATCAGCTGAATCGATGTGAATTATAGGCAAGCAAACACTCAGGTTACCTGATCTGAAAGATGACACCCAACACACTTCCAACTAATAAAAGAAACGCAAACTATCTATTTTTCCAAACTCATAATGTCATCAGAATTGGTCACCCAAATAACATGTACGTCAGATACTATGACTTCTCTTAAAATATATAAATAACATACAATAAAATGGAGAAGATTTATACAAAAGAAAGTATATCTGACTGCATTAATACATACATATCTTCTCTATACATTTGCACACATTTCTTTTGATTAGCTCTAGTAATCTATCCTCTTTCAATCTGAGTATTATAGATGATATTATTGCCACCCATGAAATAAGAAAGAGAGAGAGAAAATTAATTAATTAGTTAATTGATTAATTAATACTTAACTAAATACTTATTTGGTCACCTCTAATCCCACCGAAGTTCCCCTCTCAATTAGTTCATTTTCGTGCTCCAGNACCCAAATAACATGTACGTCAGATACTATGACTTCTCTTAAAATATATAAATAACATACAATAAAATGGAGATGATTTATACAAAAGAAAATATATCTGACTGCATTAATGCATACATATCTTCTCTATACATTTGCACACATTTCTTTTGATTAGCTCTAGTAATCTATCATCTTTCAATCTGAGTATTATAGATGATATTATTGCTACCCATGAAATAAGAAAGAGAGAGAGAGAGAAAGAATTAATTAATTGATTAATTATTACTTAACTAAATACTTATTTGGTCACCTCTAATCCCACCGAAGTTCCCCTCTCAAGTAATTGTTCATTTTCGTCCTCCACTGAAAACCTCAACAGAGACAAAGCTATCGCAGTACTTTTTACCGTTTACCCTGCTTAAAAGAGAAAGAAATATCTATCTAGTACTTTTAATTTTATTTTTTGTTTAGTTATGGTACTCATCATCTTTCAAGATCGTGGGTTAAATTTATATTTTTTATTAAGATAATTGAGAAGATTGGCATACTCCAATGCCCCCCCAACCTATGAGGCTCGAAATTTTTGTTGAATTTGGAATTGTGAATAAGAAAAATTTCAAATTTCTGAACTTAAAAAAAAATATATGAATTATTTGAAATTTTAAAATAATTTGAAAAAAACAAGCTCTTAATATATAGACTTTTTATTTTACAAGTATTTAAAGTCTTGGGCTTTTGATATTTTGGCTTTTTAGGGTAGACAATGTTTTAAAATTCAGACTTTTAAAGGCTCTTAAAGTTCTAAATTTTTTAAATCTTTGGCTTTTAAAATATAAAATTTACTTAAAATTTAAAGCTCATGAATTTGCAGATAGAGGCTCCTAAAGTTTAAAAACCAATTTAAAAATTAAGTCTTTTCGGACTTATGCTGCAACGGTACAAAGAATAGTTCAACTGTGGAGCTTTTTGGAATTAATTCGTAATGCGTCTATTAGCAACCACCACTTATTTCGTAATGCGTCTATTAGCAAACATAAGGCGACCTTTTTTTAACCCCAAAATGAATTTTAGTATGATTCAAATATCATAACATTGCAAATCTCTTGTTCTGAATGTTTTCAAAGTTTATCAATTTTTATAACTACTTCTCAAGTTAAATATAGTATTTTAAAACTTAATATAAGTATCTTTAAGACTTATATGAATAATGGGTCCTATACTCTGAGGCTACATATATCCTAAGAAATCAAATGCTCTAGCTAAAATAACTATATATGAGAGTTAAAAACCCTCATGTGCTCCAACCAATGTGTTGAATATTCAAACACTAGGTTCGAGAATAAGAAAAATTTACATGAAATTTACCAAAATCTTAGTTGCTTGCAAGAAAATCTGATAAGACGGAACCATGGAATATATAGAATACTTTTTTGTCACTGTCAATCACTTTTTTCACCATAAAATGCGCTTCTAAAACTAACATGTCTACATTTAGCTCTATAGCAGATCATAAAATATATGGGCAAATAGCTAAATAGTAAAACAGTGGTGAAATTACGTTTGATTTCATTTTAATACGATAAAATATAAGGCATAACTACATTCATAGCGCTCGAAACCATTGATATGTTTATGATGCTGTTAACTTGATAATTTACCACAATCCTTGAAACCGTTACTGGGAAGGTTACATTTTTGCATAATCAACGCATAAGCTAATAATCTTAGAACTTTATAGAATTTGATTTTCTACGACAATAATTATTAAGCTAGAATGAAAGGGTCCATCAGGAAAACTCTGCCTGACGTATAAATTAACAGTAGCGAAAAGGACTACATGCCAAGCTCAAAATAAATCATCAATGTTAACATAAGTATGACTACAGCAGAAAAAAACAAATCTAAATTCCAATACATACATTCCACCCAAGACCCCAACTCTCAAAATAAAATAGCCCGATGGGATCATCAATCAACTCGTAATATCAATAAATTGGTACAAATTCAAGAGGGAAGAATCCAGAATTCAATAAACTACCCAATAAAACTCGTCAAAACAAAGTCCACACACATTTTTGGGAAGGATGAAAAACCACGCCTCAGAAAATATGTGATGAAGTTGGAGGGAGAGAAAGAGAGAGTTGACATCAATCAAAAATGGAGAAATTTTACATCAAAATTTTCTAAGAATAAACTTTATAGGCATCACATTTNAATATATGAATCATTTGAAATTTTAAAATAATTTGAAAAAATCAAGCTCTTAATATATAGACTTTAAATTTTACAAGTATTTAAAGTCTTGGGCTTTTGATATTTTGGCTTTTTAAGGTAGACAGTGTTTTAAAATTCAAACTTTTAAAGGCTCTTAATATAAAATTTTTAAAATCTTTGGCTTTTAAAATATAAAATTTACTTAAAATTTAAAGCTCATGAATTTGCAGATATTTTAAAAATTGAGCTTTTTAGATAGAGGCTCCTAAAGCTTAAAAATCAATTTAAAAATAAAGTCTTTTCAGACTTATGCTACAAGGGCACGAAGAATAATTCAACTGTGGAGCTTTTTGAAATTAATCGTCACCACCACCTAATTCGCAATGCATCTATTAGCAAACATGAAGCGACCTTTTTGTGAGCCCAACATGAATTTAAGTATGATTCAAATATCATAACATTGCAAATATCTCTTGTTCTGAATGTTTTCAAAGTTTATCAATTTTGATAACTACTTCTCAAGTTAAATGTAGTATTTTAAAAATTAATATAAGTATCTTTAAGACTTGTATAAATAATGGGTCGTATACTCTGAGGCTACATATATCCTAAGACATCAAATGCTCTATCTAAAATAACTATATATGAGAGTTAAAAACCATCATGTGCTCCAACTAATGTGTTGAATATTCAAACACTGGTTCGAGAATAAGAAAAATTTACATGAAATTTGCCAAAATCTTAGTTGCTTGCAAGAAAATCCGATAAGACGGAACCATGGAATATATAGAATACTTTTTTGTCACTGTCAATCACTTTTTTCACCATAAAATGCGCTTCTAAGACTAACATGTCTACATTTAGTTCTATAGCAGATCATAAAATATATGGGCAAATAGCTAAATAGTAAAACAGTGGAGAAATTGCGTTTGATTTCATTTTAATACGATAAAATACAAGGCATAACTACATTCATAGCACTCGAAACCATTGATATGTTTATGATGCTGTTAACTTGATAATTTACCACAATCCTTGAAACCGTTACTGGGAAGGTTACATTTTTGCATAATCAACGCATAAGCTAATAATCTTAGAACTTTATAGAATTGGATTTTCTACGACATTAATTATTAAGCTAGAATGAAAGGATCCCTCAGGAAAACACTGCATGACGTATAANATATATATATATATATATATATATATATATATATATAACTATATAACTTTGTATATATAAATGTCTTTTATTTTACATAGGATGAATATTGGAAGAGAATATTTTAGAATTTTACCTGCCATTTCGAACTAATTTGTGGGGGTGACTAAGTGAGCTTTTGAGCTCTCTAAATATATATTTTTCTATGGAAACCCTCATAATGATTAGATGAAGTTAGGCTTGAATTAATACACTCTTAATATGTTTGAATTCATCTCATTGGGATGCACTTTTAAAGCTTGAATTTTAAAGAAAAAAATCATTTGGCTTCAAAATTAATTCTAAAGTAGCTTATTTGAATATTTAATGGTTTTTAATTTTCAAAAATATGCCAAAATTTATATTTGTTGAGATGAATTTTTTATTGATGTATTAATTTAATTTTTCAATTTATTTATATTACTTAAAAGAATTTTTTTCACATTTTACCACAATGAGTAGTCATATCAATATACTTATTTATTCTTTTCTTGTTAGCAATTGCTAGATAATACTTTAGAAATTTTAGGTTTATAAATNTATATTTGTTGAGATGAATTTTTTATTGATGTATTAATTTAATTTTTCAATTTATTTATATTACTTAAAAGATTTTTTTTCACATTTTACCACAATGAGTAGTCATATCAATATACTTATTTATTCTTCTCTTGTTAGCAATTGCTAGATAATACTTTAGAAATTTTAGGTTTATAAAGTTTTTTGTCATATTACTCATTACTTTATGGAAATAACTTAAAATAATGACTAATATGGTATAATGACTAATATGATATACATGATAATTTATAAATACTTTGATATATATATATATACACACACACACACACACACGTTTATGATGGCCTTGAAAATGCA
The DNA here is from genome assembly GCA_002079205.1 of Phalaenopsis hybrid cultivar. NCBI lineage: Eukaryota > Viridiplantae > Streptophyta > Magnoliopsida > Asparagales > Orchidaceae > Phalaenopsis > Phalaenopsis hybrid cultivar. The sequence goes on along the minus strand of JXCR01106796.1, from coordinate 88,127 downwards.
CTTAAAAACATAAAGAGGTATTTACATACGAACCACATAATTTGTATGTATATACATATCTAATACCCCAAAATTTATATTTACATTCATACTATTATGCAAAGCTTTAGCATCACATCAAAAAATTACAATAATCATCTTTTTAAAAGTTAAATACATATTTTCTTGTATAGATTTATGACACAAAAGTATTTTAAGTGTAAATATCAAAATTAGGAGTTAGATTTGTAAATACATAAGTACATATATATGTAAAATTCGATNCATTCATACTATTATGCAAAGCTTTAGCATCACATCAAAAAATTACAATAATCATCTTTTTAAAAGTTAAATGCATATTTTCTTGTATAGATTTATGACACCAAAGTATTTTAAGTGTAAATATCAAATTTTGGAGTTAGATTTGTAAATACATAAGTACATATATATATAAAATTCGAAAAAAAACATACTCTATAATAAAAAGGAAGATAAAACATATAATAAATTTAATTAAATAATTTGAGATTAATTCTGTAATTATTTTCAAACTAAGATTAAAGGAAGGCGAATACACACCAATCATAAAATCAACACTAAAATTACATAGAAGATCAATGAATATCAAATAATCATGTATATCTTGTCGAAAACCAGATCAAATCTTTGTAAGTTGACAAGATCTAGTCAGTAACATCTGAAGATGAACAAAACGAAGACTTTTGAGTTTTTTTAAGGCCCATCATCTCCATCTTTGATTAGATTGCAAATGTCGGAGCATTCCGCCAGGCTAATCAAATAAAAACAATTTATGTGTATAAAAAAAATTCCATTTTTAATTTTGATGCATGAAAAAAAAAAAATNCATCTCCATCTTTGATTAGATTGCAAATGTCGGAGCATTCCGCCAGGCTAATCAAATAAAAACAATTTATGTATATAAAAAAAATTCCATTTTTAATTTTGATGCATGAAAAAAAAAATAATGAAGTTGAAGAAAATTTCTACCAGTATTGGCGGCTTCTAAACTCTTTCTTGAAGACAACTAGAGGCCTGCACTTGCAATGCAGCAAGATTTAGCTTAAATGAAGTTAAAAATCAGTANAAAATTTCTACCAGTATTGGCGGCTTCTAAACTCTTTCTTGAAGACAACTAGAGGCCTGCACTTGCAGTGCAGCAAGATTTAGCTTAAATGAAGTTAAAAATCAGTTTTTGCAGCAATTCACCTTCTGATATTGAGGACGCCTTCACCAGGGGAGCCGGCGCCGCCTCTGATGCAAGTGCCAACACACTTAGCAGTACAAGATTCAGCCTTTTTTGACCGCGGCCGCTGGATTCGCGCTTGCTTCGCGTCCTCCCCTGCGCACACCAAGTATTCCACGAAATGCAGTCAATACAAGGGAAATAAATTGTGCGTCCCTATATAGGGAACATGGTGTCTTACANAAGATTCAGCCTTTTTTGACCGCGGCCGCTGGATTCGCGCTTGCTTCGCGTCCTCCCCTGCGCACACCAAGTGTTCCACGAAATGCAGTCAATACAAGGGAAATAAATTGTGCGTCCCTATAAAGGGAACATGGTGTCTTACCGGAGAGCGTTTGGGGGATGTTGGCTAGGGTTTCTTCCGGCGGAGCGGGAGATGAGAAGAGCACGGCGGCGGCGAGGAAAGCCGGCAAGCAGCTGCAGGTTGTTATTGGGTGTGCTGATGGTAGGTTATTGATGAAGCTGAGATAGTAGCGGTGGGGGTGATGGAGGGTGGACGGGGAAGAAGATGGATTGCAGAGCCGAAAGAAGGTGGGAATGTCCATTCTATTGGTCTTCTCACCTGTGATTCTCCGTCCCTTATCTTCTCGTCTTTTATTTTTCATAAATATTGTTTTCTTTAGTTATTTTTTTCTTGCATAAAAGTATATTTGAAGAGGAAGAGATTCAAGCGAATTTTACACAAGTACCGCCAATTTTTTATACATTTACCTCGCAACAAAACTTATACGAATGAAAATGCCAATTTCATTGCAGACTGTTGAAAACGGTAAGTTCAGTGTTGTGTATATAGAAATGATACTTTTTGGTATGAGGTAGTTAGATGCATAAGAATTTGGTGTTTTAGTATGATAGTTGGATTCGACTTGTCGAGCCGCTCGATTTGAGTATAAACTTGTCATATTTGACAGTCATTTAACTTTCCAAATATATTCATTAATCTTTTAACTTTGGTTTAATAATTTGATTTGACTTGGATTGTACTAGTTTTTATATCATTAGGTATGTTTCATTGAACATGTCAGTTTGACTATAAGTTTGCTTAAATCGGAGCTTTGGATGACTTTATATCAAGATTTGAATGATTTTTGCTTAAAATGTCATCTTGAATTCATGTCATGCCTCGAGGTTCGTGCTGGATGATGAAAATTTGTTGATGATGTATCAATTTTAATCAAAAATTAAAAATAGTACAAATTTTGATTTTCTTAGTTTATTCAATATTAAATTAAAATATAATAATTTTTTAATGAAACATTATTTTTTTTCAGTTTGTTAGGTTAAATGAAAATTAAAACAGAACCAAAAACTGAGAATCAAAAGCCAAATATTGAAGTTTTTAAAACCAAAAACCAAAATCAAATTTTAAAATCGAATCGAATCAACCAAACTTAATCTGTTTGGTACAATTTTCCGGTTTTAACTACCGAGCATCCAAAATTGTCAATTTATCAGCTGAATCGTTGTGAATTATAGGCAAGCAAACACTCACATTACCTGATCTGAAAGATGACACCCAACACACTTCCAACTAATAAAAGAAACGCGAACTGTCTATTTTTCCAAACTCATAATACCATCAGAATTGGTCACCCAAATAACATGTACGTCAGATACTATGACTTCTCTTAATATAATAAATAACATACAATAAAATGGAGAAGATTTATACAAAAGAAAATATATCTGATTGCATTAATACATACATATCTTCTCCTTACATTTGCACAGATTCCTTTTGATTAGCTCTAGTAATCTATCCTCTTTCAATCTGAGTATTATAGATGATATTATTGCCACCCATCAAATAAGAAAGAGAGAGAGGAAAAAAAAATTAATTAATTAATTAATTAGTTAATTGATTAATTAATAGTTAACTAAATACTTATTTGGTCACCTCTAATCCCACCGAAGTTCCCCTCTCAAGTAATTGTTCATTTTCGTCCTCCACTGAAAACCACAACAGAGACAAAGCTACCGCAGTACTTTTTACTGTTTACCCTGCTTACTGTGCTTTCTTTTTTTTTACTGTATAAAAAAAAAAAAGGAGAAAGAAATTTCTATCTTAGTACTTTTAATTTTATTGTATGTTAGTCGTCTAGTTATCGTAGACATCGTTTTTCAAGATCTCAGGTTAAGTTTATATTTTTTGCTAAGATAATTGAGAAGATTGACATACTCCAACGCCCCCAAACTACGAGAGGCTCAAAATTTTTGGTGAATTTAGACTTGTGAATTAGAAAAATTTCAAATTTCTGAACTTAAAACAAATATATGAATCATTTGAAATTTTAAAATAATTTGAAAAAATCAAGCTCTTAATATATAGACCTCAGATTTTACAATTATTTAAAGTCTTCGGCTTTTGATATTTTGGCTTTTTAGGGTAGACAATGTTTTAAAATTTAGACTTTTAAAGGCTCTTAAAGTTTTAAAATTTTAAAATCTTTTGCTTTTAAATATAAAATTTACTTAAAATTTAAAGCTCATGAATTTGCAGATATTTTAAAAATTGAGCTTTTTTGATAGAGCCTCCTAAAGTTTAAAAATCAATTTAAAAATTAAGTCTTTTCGGACTTTTGCTACAAGGGCACGAAGAATAATTCAACTGTGGAGCTTTCTGAAATTAATCTTCACCACCACCTATTTCGCAATGCGTCTATTAGCAAACATAAAGCGACCTTTTTGTGAGCCCAAAATGAATTTTAGTATGATTCAAATATCATAACATTGCAAATATCCCTTGTTCTGAATGTTTTCAAAGTTTATCAATTTTTATAACTACTTCTCAAGTTAAATGTAGTATTTTAAAAATTAATATAAGTATCTTTAAGACTTATATGAATAATGGGTCGTATACTCTAAGACTACATATCTCCTAAGACATCAAATGTTATAGCTAAAATAACTATATATGAGAGTTAAAAACCCTAATGTGCTCCAACCAATGTGTTGAATATTCAAACACTAGGTTCGAGAATAAGAAAAATTTACATGAAATTTACCAAAATCTTAGTTACTTGCAAGAAAATCCGAACCATGTCACTGTCAAATCACTTTTTTCACCATAAAATGCGCTTCTAAGACTAACATGTCAACATCTATAGCAGATCATAAAATATATGGGGAAATAGCTAAATAGTAAAACAGTTGTGAAATTACGTTTGATTTCATTTTAATACGATAAAATATAAGGCATAACTACATTCATAGCACTCGAAAACATTGATATGTTTATGATGCTGTTAACTTGATAATTTATCACAATCCTTAAAACCGTTACTGGGAAGGTTACATTTTTGCATAATCAACGCATAAGCTAATAATCTTAAAACTTTATAGAATTTGATTTTCTACGACATTAATTATTAAGCTAGAATCCCTCAGGAAAACTCTGCCTGACGTATAAATTAACAGTAGCGAAAAGGACTACATGCCAAGCTCAAAATAAATCATCAATGTTAACATAAGTATGACTACAACAGAAAAAAACAAATCTAAATTCCAATACATACATTCCACCCAAGACCCCAACTCTCAAAATAAAATAGCCCGATGGGATCATCAATCAACTCGTAATATCAATAAATTGGTACAAATTCAAGAGGGAAGAATCCAGAATTCAATAAACCACCCAATAAAACTCATCAAAACAAAGTCCACACCCATTTTTGGGAAGGATGAAAAACCACGCCACAGATGAATATGAAACAGAAAATATGTGATGAAGTTGGAGGGAGAGAGAGATAGAGTTGACATCAATCAAAAATGGAGAAATTTTACATCAAAATTTTCTAAGAATAAACTCTATAGTCATCACATTTATTTTGCAATTTACATTGCATTATCGGGATGTTTATAAATCCCATCCTAATCATATATTTCTTCCCCCAAGAATAGTCAATCTAAGCACCAAGTTGAAAATTCAAACGGCAAGATGATACGAGACAGGCACAGAAAACTTTCCTAACAGACCATGCATGCAACCTTCAATTATCTCATATTTATGACTTCGATCAAATTCACATCAGCATCCAAAAAAGGAAACCGAAGAAGAGGACAGCAGTTATAATCAGAAGCTGCACCAACGCAGGACACCAGAAAACATCTACTTTGACACAGACAAAGACGCCCCAAATATCCATGATTTTTAGATCACCAACTGATTCAGGTATACTGAACCATAAAAGCACACAATACAAAGTCGTCGAGCAACATAATAAAACAGACAAACTTCAACTTAAAAAAAGTTTAACAAAAAGGAGTCTACCTGGATCTGCAAGCATAGGACAACCAGACCAAGAAACACCACCATCTAACCGTTGTGCAAAGTACTACTAATGCCTATGCACCACTTTTTGTGAATCAGAGTGACTAATTTCAAATAATAAGTAGGTAGAGATACTCTACAACCATCAAGACGACTCGACAAAAGACGGACGGGACGGACCTCTGAGACATGTGACGCCGATGATGACTGAACTGAACCTTCTCGACCCAGACAATTTGTTCTAGGACTCACTGTAACATTAGCATATTTACATATCAATCTATGCAGAATGGATGCAAGACGTTAAGAAACAGAGAAATAAATAACTTCATCAATGGTTTGAATAAAATAACACCATATAAACGTTTCATCTCCGTGACAAAAAGCTCAACATGCATACAGTGAAGGGACGGTAACAACATTGGATGGCAAAATAGCACACGCACAAATTTACAGACCTGTTCATCCTCATCAGAGGTTTCGCCACGAGCCTCATTTGCTTCCGAAGGCCTTTCTGCACCACAGTTTTGACGGTTGCACTTGGTCCTGAATGGGTAGTTTATGTTGTTGCACTTTTCACACTTCCAGCTTCCCTCTGGCATTTTTTGTTCTGTGTAACAATGATAATAAAATGCATCAAGAACATCACTGCAAAAGAGTAACCTTACAAAACAAACCTTTCTTAAATGTTCAGTAATTTATGAGGTTAGAAATTGAATGGAAGAACTACAGGAACAATCATCTATTCTGTCTAGTTGCTTTAAGTTAGAAAAAAATCTTCTTAAAAAAACCAATATTATAGTTCTGGCAATTGATATGGATTATGCTCTACAAATAACTATCAAAGTCCTAAAAATGAAAATTTCATTCATACAAACTAGAGTGAAAAAATTTATCAGTTTTAAAACCATGTTTTCCAACCACAAGCAACCATAAGATCTCTTCTAAGAGAATTAAAAATCCTCCATATATAGTCTATAGAGCAATTAATATGTATGCCAAACAACAAAATAATCGAAATATTTTGAGAAGTACGAGGGGAAGATGAAAGCAGACGAGACAAAATCACAAGTGATGACTTCCTCTATACCCTTGTTCTATTTCATGGTAGGGCAATTGCTTAAATCTATGACATCAAATTAAATGATAGATGGGCTAAGTTTAACTTCTATGGTTAAATTTAGGTGATTATGATAATGACAAAAAAAAAAAACCTTCATAGTATTAGGCAATCATAGCATAATAAAAATTGAAGTGATAGATGCATCAAGTTTAACTTCAGAGCTAAAACTAGGTAACTCCAAGAACTTTAATATTAATATCATAAAACANATCGAAATATTTTGAGAAGTACGAGGGGAAGATGAAAGCAGACGAGACAAAATCACAAGTGATGACTTCCTCGATGCCCTTGTTCTATTTCATGGTAGGGAAATTGCTTAAATCTATGACATCAAATTAAATGATAGATGGGCTAAGTTTAACTTCTATAGTTAAATTTAGGTGATTATGATAATGAAAAAAAAACCTTCATAGTATTAGGCAATCATAGCATAATAAAAATTGAAGTGATAGGTGCGTCAAATTTAATTTCAGAGCTAAGACTAGGTGACTCCAAGAACTTTAATATTAATATCATAAAACGCCGAAGGTAGATCTATAAAATCATATATACACTATATAAAGTAAATTAATATAATACTGGGAAACAAAGACTGTCGAGTTGCGTGGATCAAATGCAACTCAATAGAAGGTCTGGGGCATTGGAATGGATAGAGTGATCATATTTAAGAAATAGTGGGAGTGGGCATCAATTAAAGAAAAAATTAGGTATTTTAAGCATGAAAAAAAAGACAAATAAAAAGGAGATGCATCAATTGGTCAAGTAGATAAAGTTGGCAAAGAAAGGTTAGATGGGAAAATTGGATAGAACATCTACATGTCGCAAATGGAATCGAGTAAAAGAGAATTAATTTCTCGTAGATAGCACCTACTAGAAACCAACTGCAAAAATTTATTCATAAAAAAAATTCAAAATGGTTTAAATTGATGAAATTTACAATTTTTAACATTATTATTATTATTAAATTATAATATATTTAGTGGTATGTCGGACAGATGTAGGGGGTTGTCGGATCTGTGTTAAGCGTCCACACAAACGTCATTTAAAGTGCTCGTGCCTTATAGAAAGCATCTAAATGAAACTTGATGAAAATGTAAAAAAAAAAACAATAGGAGTGCATTAAACATTGTGCAAAATTCTAAATTAAAAAATAATTTACATGTGTGAAGAAATAGTGTACCTAAAATCGTATGATATTTCCAGCCCTGTTCTCTCAAACTACTCAGCCCTAAAAGCATTCCATCAAAGACGCAAAGAAATTAGGCCTTAAGTCCCTCCTCTAATAGAAAATGGAACAATGGGCAAGAGACAAATGTCATTCACTCAACAACGAACCACCCTCCAATCCACTTAATGATCTATGGCCCCATTAGCTGCACCAACATGATTCGGTCATAACTATACCATGATCAAGAAGAAATGTCGTGATTGAGAAAGTTATACATGGATGGAATATAAGCAGTGATTTATTACATACAAAACAACTCAAATAATCCTCCATTCCTTGCTTGGGAACTTGGAGTGGCGTTGCCATAATTGATATTTTTTATCACATCAGGTAATGGTTATTTTAATTGAACTAATAAGTTACTGAATTCTTCCTCATAACTTTTGCAGGCATAATTTNCGCAAATGGAATCGAGTAAAAGAGAATTAATTTCTCGTAGATAGCACCTACTAGAAACCAACTGCAAAAATTGATTCATAAAAAGATTCAAAATAGTTTAAATTGATGAAATTTACAATTTTTAACATTATTATTATTATTAAATTATAATATATTCAGTGGTATGTCGGACAGATGTAGGGGTTTGTCGGATCTGTGTTAAGCGTCCAACATGGACACAAACGTCATTTAAAGTGTTCGTGCTTTATAGAAAGCATCTAAATGGAACTTGATGAAAATGTATAAAAAAAAAACAATAGGAGTGCAATAAACATTGTGCAAAATTCTAAATTAAAAAATAATTTGCATGTGTGAAGAAATAGTGTACCTAAAATCGTATGATATTTCCAACCCTGTTCTCTCAAACTACTCACCCCTAAAAGCATTCCATCAAGGACGCAAAGAAATTAGGCCTCAAGTCCCTCCTCTAATAGAAAATGGAACAATGGGCAAGAGACGAATGTCATTCACTCCACAACGAACCAACCCTCCAATCCACTTAATGATCTATGGCCCCATTAGCTGCACCAACATGATTCGGTCATAACTATACCATGATCAAGAAGAAATGTCGTGATTGAGAAAGTTATACATGGATGGAATATAAGCAGTGATTTATTACATACAAAACAACTCAAATAATCCTCCATTCCTTGCTTGGGAACTTGGAGTGGCGTTGCCATAATTGATATTTTTATCACATCAGGTAATGGTTATTTTAATTGCGCTAATAAGTTACTGAATTCTTCCTCATACCTTTTGTAGGCATAATTGTTTCTTTGGCTCACATCATGCTACCTAGTCAACCCCCTGAGATTACTCCAGTGTATTTTAATTCAATGTAGAGGTTTGGAAAATTCCACCATCAATTCCGATGCCTTCATTGGTTCCAACATTAAATGTACGGTCAATGCGTCCAGTCATAAGAAGCAAACCACCTACACTAGTATATGGGGAAGGAACGAGGGGTTCTTCCCTTGGAATTCCACAAAATTGCCAGGGTACTGGATGCAAACATCCCAACTCATGAAATCCCTGACCTAAAACTGTAGAAATGGTGAGCTCCTTTTGGTGATGTGTTGAGGCCAACTATTTTTCATCACATCAGGTAATTGTTATTTTAATTGCACTAATAAGTCATTGACTTCTTCCTCATACCCTTTGTAAGCATAATTTTTTCTTTGGCTCACATCAATGTCTAACTTAATGGGTTTGCCAATTCACTGTTTTTTGACAATTAATACATAAATCAATATTACCTAGAAAGGGAATCATCAATGAAGAGAAACTGACGATTCCATAATCCTTTTGATGAACTTGTGAAAAGTTGCACGTCAAATGTGGGTTAGCAGGAATTAGTTCTAGAAGAAATGTGAAGAAAATATAGGACAATTTACAGGGTCAACTAGTTCCCACATCCTCAGCTACTCATGTGATAATACTTGAAAAAATTCACTAAATGTAACGTCAAATAGCATACCTCCAAAAAAACAGAATTCTGAAATCCATAATGCTATTGCTTTCGTGGTATAATAGATCGCATTACCCTCTTTAATTGAATTAGTAATAAAATATACAAAAAGCAGTCGAGAAGCATACTGTGAACCAGATCTGAGGTGAAGCTTACTGGCATCTAAAATATAAAGCTACATCTGCCGAGTAATGCATATCGTATATATCAATTCTAGATAAAAAGCTAATACTCAATTCCATAAAAAGTTAGAAAAATAAGAATAACAAAACAAAACACAGCACTACATTTAAACAAGCGATGGCTTTTTACAACTATAAAAAAGAGTAAAATAGAACTTACTAGAACCCTTTGAATTCTCAGATTTAGCAGCCTGCATAACCAAAAAAATAATAATAATAAGCACTGCAAGTGAAGATTTTCACTAACAATTAACAGCCACAATAATCAAAGAGAACGTCCTGAAATTTTAGAATTTCATTCAGATAATTAACACTATATGCAGAGACATACTTAGAAAAAATATATTCCTTAAAAATCATATATATTTTGAGATCATCTCCTTAACAAGCATCATTACGGAGGTGTAACTAGAGAAGCAGCATGTTTTAAGCTGCAACACAGTAAAACGAAAATCTTGACTTGTATGATTTGATAAGTGCATTTTGAAGCTTCAAATGTTAAAAACGGGGANTGCATAACCAAAAAAATAATAATAATAAGCAATGCAAGTGAAGATTTTCACTAACAATTAACAGCCACAACAGTCAAAGAGAACGTCCTGAAATTTTAGAATTTCATTCAGATAATTAAAACTATATGCAGAGACATACTTAGAAAAAATATATTCCTTAAAAATCATATATATTTTGAGATCATCTCCTTAACAAGCATCATTACGGAGCTGTAACTAGAGAAGCAGCATGTTTTAAGCTGCAACACAGTAAAGCGAAAATCTTGACTTGTTTGATTTGATAAGTGCATTTTGATGCTTCAATTGTTAAAAACGGGGGAAAAAAATGATACCAAATCAGAAGATGATAAAAAAATAACATAAAATTATATAAATTGGCATGCTCCCTTGTAACCTAGTTGATCAAATGTGAGTGCATATTAACATTCGGGTAATCTTAAATTTAATAATGATAAGTATAAGAAACGGAGGAAGAGATGAAGGAATATGATGCAATGATATAGATTCAAGCATATATACTGACAAGGCTGAATTCGGTAAATCTTAAATTCAAAGATGATTTAAAAAACGGAGAAAGGGGTGGAGGAATTTGATACAATGATATAGAATCAATCATGTATATTGACAAAGACTGAATAGATGATGGCCAAATTAGAATATAATCAGGTAGGGTTATATACACTGCAAAATTAATTTTTTTTATTAATTCAATCGTAGGGTTTTTTTAATTTAAAAATAAAATAAAACTTTAAATTTTCTTGGAAGTTCAACATAAGATAATGCTATATTTCATATTCATAATCTTCAAAATTATTCCTCAATAACATTGAATATATAAATAATTATTTTCTAGTGTTCCTCTTTAGTAGAGCAAGGATGGTAAGTACTAGCACCATGAGCATTACACAGTTATATTGCCTTCAGAAAAACTGGTGCTGCTGAAAACTCTGGTCTAACCATTTTTCCTCCCAGCCCTTCGACAATAACATTGACTACTGGACTTATCGGTGCATTCTTACCCTCCGATGCAAATGCCCATGCCACCTAAGACTATTATCTAAAATGTTTTCTTCCATATATGCTGATCCTATTGTGCCCCTATTATAGCTCTTTCTAAATCATTACTTCCAAATTTAATCATATGTTCATCAAAATATTTTAATTTAATCACACTATATCTAGCTATTAAGTGATTTCTCTATTGCTCATCATTCATATTCATACAGCATAGCTACCAAATTCCAAGTTTATATAACCAAGTCTCAAAATATTCGCTAGCCTATAAAAAAACAAGTAAAGGAATTTTCACATCATACACGTCCATGCCACCTATGTTTATTTTCTACTAATTTTTAATATTCCACTATGCACAAATTCTAACATAGCCAACTTAAGTTTATTTTCAATTAAACTTTGTTCATCTTCTTCCTTATAATATATGCCCCAGCACATATACATCTTAATACTTTCTTTTATGCCCCACTCAATTTGACTATCACTGATTTTTCTATTGCCCCAGCACTCAAATCCACACAACGGTCTCACTAAATTTACCTGAAACAAATATATGAATAAATCCAAATAGGTCTTGCCAGTGTTGTCTATATGCATGCTCGCATGTTAATATCCACCAGTTTCTAGTTACCAAAACAAGGAGCCAGAATGTCTATTTTGCTAAAATACAACAAGAAAATTTTACAGATTCAAAAACAAAAAAATGCAGTCACAAACCTGGTTTCCAGGCCTTGGAGTATTGCATTTCCTCATGTTACAAATATTTCGGAAGGCAAAATTTCTATTACCACAATTTGGGCAAATCCAATCATTGTCACGTCCTGCATCTAAGAATATTTGATAATGAATTAATAAAGTTTAAAGACTAGCAGTTTGGCAAATATAAATTATCTCAAAACAGAAACCTGCAGGCTTCATTTGAAAGTCATCATCAGCATATGCTACAGGTCTTGCAGGACCCTAAAAATATAAATCAAAACGTCAAATTTGTCGGGAAAGTGTCGTGCTACAAAATAAAGCATACCAGAAAGACAAAGAAAATATGTGTTGAATAGTGGATTATCCTTTGAAAAGTTATAAGTTGGTAAAAAATTTAAATACAATTGCAATCTCAAAAAATGAGTCAAGGTCTTAAATATGCAAAACAATACAGAAAATAATGATAATAATAATAACTTACCATTGCTCCATGACCCATATGCATTCCTATGCCATATCTGTCCATCAGTGGAGGCATACCATACATGCCACCTGAAGCATATAAATATGTATGCTATTCTATCAGCACAGCATATAAATGATTTAAGGATACAAAGGAAATACCCACTTAATAAAACAGTAAACAAAAAATATTTCTAAAAAATGAAGCTCGGACAATTACCTGCTCCTAACATAGATGCACCTGAGTAGGGGGGTGGGCCAGAAATGTGTAGCGGCCCATATGGGCTGCCAACAGAGAGGCGGGCACCATATGCATAAGAATAGCCCGAACCTCCAGCAGGAAAATCATATGGAGGCAACGGTGAACCATTATAATAAGAGGACCCATATGGAGCGCCACCATAAACTGAAGAGGGAACGGCAGATCCACCATATCCAGCTCCAGATGTATATGGAGGACCTTGAAGAGATTTTGGAGCAGACTTCTGTGAAGTAATAGCCAAATAATATTAGCAAAGAGTGGCACTGAAATTAATAGATGCCAAAAATTAAAAAACACGATACAGACTATGAAGAAAAAATTGGAATAATGTCGTAAAAAAGGCAATAAATAGAAGAAATTGAAAAATATACTGTTGCGAAAAAGCCAAATCAATACTTATATTAACAATAAAAAATTAATAATAATAATAATACTACTACTGAGAAAGGTTAGAAGGCTGAAGGAGCTTGTATCTACATACTCTATTAAATAGTGGTGGCATTTTCCTGTTCAAAAATATTTTGTTCTCTCTTGCGTTACAATTGTTGTGAAGAAAAAATCATTCTAGGCTGCTCGCATTAATATTGCGAGACACCAATATTTATAGATGATTTTGTGCGCTCATTTTAGCAGAAAAACAAGATACATTGGGGATATGTTAGAAGGAATCTGTTTTTTCAGCCATGACATATGGTTTATGGAGCACAAATACGGAGACATACACGGTATAATTTCAAAATGTATGACATTACATGTCATGCACACATTGTTATGAGTTAATAATTATTAATATAAAAATAACCTCGATATGTTTATCACCCATAACTATTATCAGACGTATTTTATAATGGCATAAATAATAGGAAATGCAATGCTGCAACATTCTTCAAAGAGTCATTGAAGTAAACAGAAAACTAAACTGAAAATATTTCATACAACTAAGCCAGTGAAAATGAAATGCTTGAAGTCGAAGAGTATCCCTTATCTGAAATTTGATTGTGAATGGTAAAACCCATTAAGTTAGACATGCTATTAATAAAAAGTTTATTGGGCTGTAAAGATAAAAAATCCAACAAACTATTATAACTGCATCAATAAAAAGAAAAGATACCACTATTGAGAAGAAACATAAAATACCACATGATTGTTCATAACATAACTCGCTTCTAACATGGGATACCAAATATTGTGATAAAAGTTTAAATTAGCCAATGCTGAAGTCAAATGTCGGCATTGAGCGCCTTAATCAAGCATCAAAGTCAACGTCCTTGCTTTCCCGTCTTGAATATCTTAGTAGAATCCCTTGCCTTTGTCACTTGATGAAGTTGAAGCCATTTCTCCAAGTCCTCCATGCTTAGCTCTATCTCAAAGCTCCCATGTTAAATTCTTAGTTGTAGTCAAAGCTTCAAAACTTCTGCACTGATGATCATATCACCTCTCTCACTCTCGCTAGAATAGAACGAAATGTGGTCAACTAAGGACGTCATAAAATCTTCACTTAAAATTACTAGTCTTCTACAAGCTCATGACGTTCGTGTCAGCATCGAACATTACTCGTAAATGACCTCAACATGATTTAGAACTTGTAAGACACCTGTCAAGTCATGTCGACATGGTGTTCGTGTCCAACAAGTGTCTTAACACATACAAGGAATGTATTTTGAAGCATTGGTACTTCATAATATATAGTTTGGTGAATCCACTTATTATTAATTTTTGCCCTTCGATTTTTCACTCCAGTAATTATTAGCCGTTTCTTTTATTCTAATGGCAAAATTAATATATCTTTCCATAATTCTACCTGAACACTTAATGGATACAATAAATGATATTCATTTTCAATCTAATCAACTTCAATAATCATCTATCCAAACACTTAATGGACACTATTAATGATATTCCTTTGTAATCAAATAGACTCAGCATGCCTATTCGGAGACTTTCTGATGTAACTCTATTTTAAAACTAATAGGGAGATCTGTAGACAGAGATGTTGGTAATTATCTTTCTATTATTTTGCAAAAATATATAGCTCAATAAATACATAGTTTTTGCTTAGATATTAATTATTGAATTGATTTGTATAGAATATAGATGAAAAATGAAGAACTGTAAAGGAAAGCACATTATTGTGTCAAAGTGCTTTTGTTGCCAAGCTGAAGAAGCCATGCATAAACAAATTATGGTTACTTTTCCAACCTTTTAAAACTCCAACTTCAAGGCTTTCATATACTTAACATTCAAAATCATTCATAGAACTCATTTACAAAAGCATATTAGAGTTGTATTCTTATCTTTATCATATAGCTCGCCAATTAAGAAAAAATAATGTTAAACATAGGAAAATTTTGTCTGATTAGCATCATATTATCCACATGGTTGATAAACTTCCTTTACGACTAAGAGATGCCTCCTTCAGTATCTTAACCAAAATTAGTTCCATGATTTAGATTTTAGACATGAATTTAGGTTATTTAAATTTAGTGTTGATGGTCGCTCTAAGAGTAAACCAATAAAGTTGATAATAACTTGAGGCATTATTTGGGCACCATTATTTAGCTGCTTGCGGTAGGATCTTGTATAATAACTTGAGGCAACCTATCAATTCTTCTAAAGATTATTTAGAGACTTTATTTGGGCACCCAAAAAGTTGATTGTTAAAACAAGTGTTTTAAATACCTCCAGTGTTTTAAAAAGTGTCTGACATGGTTAATAAACTTCTTTTACAACTAAGAGCTGCTACTTGAGTACAGTTACAATCTTCACCAAAATTAGTTTCATGATTTAGATTTTAGGCATGAACTCAGGTTTTTTAATTTTAGCGTTGATGGTCTCTCTAAGGGTCACCCAATAAAGCTGCATGTGGTAGAATCTTGTATGATAAGTTGAGGCAACCTATCAATTTTTTAATGATTTTTTAGAGATAATGTTGATTGTTAAAATCAGTGTTTTGAATTCCTATAGTGTTTTAAAAAGTGTCTAACATATTCAATATGATATGATTACCCAATGTTTGAAAAGCATGATGCTCACATGAGTGAGAATATTGCACTTCAAAGGTTGTCCAATTATGTTAAATATAATTGAAATAATAAAAAGGGGATACATTAAATTATGCTAAAAAATAAATTTACATCTATCATTCCAATCCAATTCAAAAAAATAAAAATGTTAAAAAAATTATTTTCAACAACTATCATCAAATTCCTTATGTCTAGCAATAATGCCATCACCAGTATACATTTCATCTTATCATCATCCATGCTCTCTTCATTGCACTACATTTGTAGCCCTTAAGCTCATATATTGTTTTCTTAGACACATCCTCTGCATCAATCAATATTAAGATTTACCAGCAANTTTTCTTAGACACATCCTCTGCATCAATCATCATTAAGATTTACCAGCACCAATATTAGGTTAACTTTTTTTTCCTGAGGTATTGCTTCTCTTGAACTTGAAGACCTTTTATATCAACTCACAACATGTTATCGCGTCAAAAAAAAAAAAACAAACTTATATTCAGCCTTTATAATGTAAACCCATCCCCCCAATAAAAGCAAGACACTCAAAGGATTGTAAAGCATTGAGGCAAAGTGTTCGACTAAACAAGCCTTAGTAATAGTGCAGTATAGTAGGTGTGTGAAGTGCTATGGCATTATCCCACATCGCCTTGCCTGAGCCTCCAGGCAAACGCCTTACTCACCTTTAAGAATATTGCATCAATAAACTGATCTAAAACCTTGGCCAACTTTTTTGTCATGCAAGTCATATCAAATTAACAGTAGAAATAAACCAATTAGTTAGATGGCTGCCACTCTTATATCCAAAAGTCTACCCATAAAACCAACTTTTCAATACAAAGTCAACAAAATATCTTAAACANTGTTCGCCTAAACAAGCCTTAGTAATAGTGCAGTATAGTAGGTGTGTGAAGTGCTATGGCATTATCCCGCATCGCCTTGCCTGAGCCTCCAGGCAAACGCCTTGNGACCCATATGCATTCCTATGCCATATCTGTCCATCAGTGGAGGCATACCATACATGCCACCTGAAGCATATACTATTCTATCAGCACAGCATATAAATATGTATGCTATTCTATCAGCACAGCATATAAATGATTTAAGGGTACAAAGGAAATACCCACTTAATAAATCAGAAAACAAAAAATATTTCTAAAAAATGAAGCTCCNTGCCACCTGAAGCATATAAATATGTATGCTATTCTATCAGCACAGCATATAAATGATTTAAGGATACAAAGGAAATACCCACTTAATAAAACAGTAAACAAAAAATATTTCTAAAAAATGAAGCTCGGACAATTACCTGCTCCTAACATAGATGCACCTGAGTAGGGGGGTGGGCCAGAAATGTGTAGCGGCCCATATGGGCTGCCAACAGAGAGGCGGGCACCATATGCATAAGAATAGCCCGAACCTCCAGCAGGAAAATCATATGGAGGCAACGGTGAACCATTATAATAAGAGGACCCATATGGAGCGCCACCATAAACTGAAGAGGGAACGGCAGATCCACCATATCCAGCTCCAGATGTATATGGAGGACCTTGAAGAGATTTTGGAGCAGACTTCTGTGAAGTAATAGCCAAATAATATTAGCAAAGAGTGGCACTGAAATTAATAGATGCCAAAAATTAAAAAACATGATACAGACTATGAAGAAAAAAATGGAATAATGTCGTAAAAAAGGCAATAAATAGAAGAAATTGAAAAATATACTGTTGCGAAAAAGCCAAATCAATACTTATATTAACAATAAAAAATTAATAATAATAATAATACTACTACTGGGAAAGGTTAGAAGGCTGAAGGAGCTTGTATCTACATACTCTATTAAATAGTGGTGGCATTTTCCTGTTCAAAAATATTTTGTTCTCTCTTGCGTTACAATTGTTGTGAAGAAAAAATCATTCTAGNAGGAGCTTGTATCTACATACTCTATTAAATAGTGGTGGCATTTTCCTGTTCAAAAATATTTTGTTCTCTCTTTNCAATGATATAGAATCAATCATGTATACTGACAAAGACTGAATAGATAATGGCCAAATTAGAATATAATCAGGCAGGGTTATATACACTGCNCAATGATATAGAATCAATCATGTATACTGACAAAGACTGAATAGATAATGGCCAAATTAGAATATAATCAGGTAGGGTTATATACACTGCAAAATTAATTTTTTTATTAATTCAATCGTAGGGTTTTTTTAATTTAAAAATAAAATAAAACTTTAAATTTTCTTGGAAGTTCAACATAAGATAATGCTATATTTCATATTCATAATCTTCAAAATTATTCCTCAATAACATTGAATATATAAATAATTATTTTCTAGCGTTCCTCTTTAGTAGAGCAAGGATGGTAGCTACTAGCACCATAAGCATTACACAGTTATATTGCCTTCAGAAAAACTGGTGCTGCTGAAAACTCTGGTCTAACCATTTTTCCTCCCAGCCCTTCGACAATAACATTGACAACTGGACTTATCAGTGCATTTTTACCCTCCGATGCAAATGCCCATGCCACCTAAGACTATTTTCTAAAATGTTTTCTTCCATAGATGCTGATCCTATTGTGCCCCTATTATAGCTCTTTCTAAATCATTACTTCCAAATTTAATCATATGTTCATCAAAATATTCTAATTTAATCACACCATATCTAGCTATTAAGTGATTTCTCTATTGCTCATCATTCATATTCATACAGCATAGCTACCAAATTCCAAATTTATATAACCAAGTCTCAAAATATTCGCTAGCCTATAAAAAAACAAGTAAAGGAATTTTCACATCATACACGTCCATGCCACCTATGTTTATTTTCTACTAATTTCTAATATTCCACTATGCACAAATTTTAGCATAGCCTACTTAAGTTGATTTTCAATTAAACTTTGTTCATCTTCTTCCTTATAATATATGCCCCAGCACATATCCATCTTAATACTTTCTTTTATGCCCCACTCAATTTGACTATCAGTGATTTTTCTATTGCCCCAGCACTCAAATCCACACAACGGTCTCACTAAATTTACCTGAAACAAATATATAAATAAATCCAAATAGTTCCTGCCAGTGTTGTCTATATGCATGCTCGCATGTTAATATCCACCAGTTTCTAGTTACCAAAACAAGGAGCCAGAATGTCTATTCTGCTAAAATACAACAAGAAAATTTTACAGATTCAAAAACAAAAAAATGCAGTCACAAACCTGGTTTCCAGGCCTTGGAGTATTGCATTTCCTCATGTTACAAATATTTCGGAAGGCAAAATTTCTATTGCCACAATTTGGGCAAATCCAATCATTGTCACGTCCTGCATCTAAGAATATTTGATAATGAATTAATAAAGTTTAAAGACTAGCAGTTTGGCAAATATAAATTATCTCAAAACAGAAACCTGCAGGCTTCATTTGAAAGTCATCATCAGCATATGCTACAGGTCTTGCAGGACCCTAAAAATATAAATCAAAACGTCAAATTTGTCGGGAAAGTGTCGTGCTACAAAATAAAGCATACCAGAAAGACAAAGAAAATATGTGTTGAATAGTGGATTATCCTTTGAAAAGTTATAAGTTGGTAAAAAATTTAAATACAATTGCAATCTCAAAAAATGAGTCAAGGTCTTAAATATGCAAAACAATACAGAAAATAATGATAATAATAATAACTTACCATTGCTCCATGACCCATATGCATTCCTATGCCATATCTGTCCATCAGTGGAGGCATACCATACATGCCACCTGAAGCATATAAATATGTATGCTATTCTATCAGCACAGCATATAAATGATTTAAGGATACAAAGGAAATACCCACTTAATAAAACAGTAAACAAAAAATATTTCTAAAAAATGAAGCTCGGACAATTACCTGCTCCTAACATAGATGCACCTGAGTAGGGGGGTGGGCCAGAAATGTGTAGCGGCCCATATGGGCTGCCAACAGAGAGGCGGGCACCATATGCATAAGAATAGCCCGAACCTCCAGCAGGAAAATCATATGGAGGCAACGGTGAACCATTATAATAAGAGGACCCATATGGAGCGCCACCATAAACTGAAGAGGGAACGGCAGATCCACCATATCCAGCTCCAGATGTATATGGAGGACCTTGAAGAGATTTTGGAGCAGACTTCTGTGAAGTAATAGCCAAATAATATTAGCAAAGAGTGGCACTGAAATTAATAGATGCCAAAAATTAAAAAACACGATACAGACTATGAAGAAAAAATTGGAATAATGTCGTAAAAAAGGCAATAAATAGAAGAAATTGAAAAATATACTGTTGCGAAAAAGCCAAATCAATACTTATATTAACAATAAAAAATTAATAATAATAATAATACTACTACTGAGAAAGGTTAGAAGGCTGAAGGAGCTTGTATCTACATACTCTATTAAATAGTGGTGGCATTTTCCTGTTCAAAAATATTTTGTTCTCTCTTGCGTTACAATTGTTGTGAAGAAAAAATCATTCTAGGCTGCTCGCATTAATATTGCGAGACACCAATATTTATAGATGATTTTGTGCGCTCATTTTAGCAGAAAAACAAGATACATTGGGGATATGTTAGAAGGAATCTGTTTTTTCAGCCATGACATATGGTTTATGGAGCACAAATACGGAGACATACACGGTATAATTTCAAAATGTATGACATTACATGTCATGAACACATTGTTATGAGTTAATAATTATTAATATAAAAATAACCTCGATATGTTTATCACCCATAACTATTATCAGACGTATTTTATAATGGCATAAATAATAGGAAATGCAACGCTGCAACAATCTTCAAAGAGTCATTGAAGTAAACAGAAAACTAAACTGAAAATATTTCATACAACTAAGCCAGTGAAAATGAAAATGCTTGAAGTCGAAGAGTATCCCTTATCTGAAATTTGATTGTGAATGGTCAAACCCATTAAGTTAGACATGCTATTAATAAAAAGTTTATTGGGCTGTAAAGATAAAAAATCCAACAAACTATTATAACTGCATCAATAAAAAGAAAAGATACCACTATTGAGAAGAAACATAAAATACCACATGATTGTTCATAACATAACTCGCTTCTAACATGGGATACCAAATATTGTGATAAAAGTTTAAATTAGCCAATGCTGAAGTCAAATGTCGGCACTGAGCGCCTTAATCAAGCATCAAAGTCAAAGTCCTTGCTTTCCCGTCTTGAATATCTTAGTAGAACCCATTGCCTTTGTCACTTGATGAAGTTGAAGCAATTTCTCCAAGTCCTCCATGCTTAGCTTTATCTCAAAGCTCCCATGTTAAATTCTTAGTTGTAGTCAAAGCTTCAAAACTTTTGCACTGATGATCATATCACCTCTCTCTCTCGCTAGAATAGCACGAAATGTGGTCAACTAAGGACGTCATAAAATCTTCACTTAAAATTACTAGTCTTCTACAAGCTCATGACGTTCGTGTCAGCATCGAACATTACTCGTAAATGACCTCAACATGATTTAGAATTTGTAAGACATCTGTCAAGTCATGTCGACATGGTGTTCGTGTCCAACAAGTGTTTTAACACATACAAGGAATGTATTTTGAAGCATTTGTACTTCATAATATATAGTTTGGTGAATCCACTTTCTTAATTTTTGCCCTTCGATTTTTCACTCCAGTAATTATTAGCAGTTTCTTTTATTCTAGTGGCAAAATTAATATATCTTTCCATAACCTTCTGCCCGAACACTTAATGGATACAATAAATGATATTCATTTTCAATCTAATCAACTTACAATAATCATCTATCCAAACACTTAATGGACACTATTAATGATATTCCTTTGTATCAAATATACTCAGCATGCCTATTCGGAGACTTTCTGATGTAACTCTATTTTAAAACTAATAGAGAGATCTGTAGACAGAGATGTTGGTAATTATCTTTCTATTATTTTGCAAAAATATATAGCTCAATAAATCCGTAGTTTTTGCTTAGATATTATTTATTGAATTGATTTGTATAGAATATAGATGAAAAATGAAGAACTGTAAAGGAAAGCACATTATTGTGTCAAAGTGCTTTTGTTGCCAAGCTGAAGAAGCCATGCATAAACAAATTATGGTTTACTTTTCCAACCTTTTAAAACTCCAACTTCAAGGCTTTCATATACTTAATATTCAAAATCATTCATAGAACTCATTTACAAAAGCATATTAGACTTGTATTCTTATCTTTATCATATAGCTCACCAATTAAGAAAAAATAATGTTAAACATAGGAAAATTTTGTCTGATGAGCGTCATATTATCCACATGGTTGATAAACTTCCTTTACGACTAAGAGATGCCTCCTTCAGTATCTTAACCAAAATTAGTTCCATGATTTAGATTTTAGACATGAATTTAGGTTATTTAAATTTAGTGTTGATGGTCGCTCTAAGAGTAAACCAATAAAGCTGCTTGCGGTAGGATCTTGTATAATAACTTGAGGCAACCTATCAATTCTTCTAAAGATTATTTAGAGACTTTATTTGGGCACCCAAAAAGTTTATTGTTAGAACAAGTGTTTTAAATACCTCCAGTGTTTTAAAAAGTGTCTAACATGGTTAATAAACTTCTTTCACAACTAAGAGCTGCTACTTGAGCACAGTTACAATCTTCACCAAAATTAGTTTCATGATTTAGATTTTAGACATGAACGCAGCTTATTTAATTTTAGCGTTGATGGTCTCTCTAAGGGTCACCCAATAAAGCTGCATGTGGTAGGATCTTGTATGATAAGTTGAGGCAACCTATCAATTTTTTAATGATTTTTTAGAGATAATGTTGATTGTTAAAACCAGTGTTTTGAATTCCTATAGTGTTTTAAAAAGTGTCTATCATATTCAATATGATATGATTACCCAATGTTTGAGAAGCATGATGCTCACATGAGTGAGAATATTGCACTCCAAAGGTTGTCCAATTATGTTAAATATAATTGAAATAATAAAAAGGGGATACATTAAATTATGATAAAAAATAAATTTACATCTATCATTCCAATCCAATTCAAAAAATAAAAATGTTAAAAAAATTATTTTCAACAACTATCATCAAATTCCTTATGTCTAGCAATAATGCCATCACCAGTATACATTTCATCGTATCATCATCCATGCTCTCTTCATTGCACTAAATTTGTAGCCCTCAAGCTCATATATTGTTTTCTTAGACACATCCTCTGCATCAATCATCATTAAGATTTACCAGCACCAATATTAGGTTAACTTTTTTTCCTGAGGTATTGCTTCTCTTGAACTTGAAGACCTTTTATATCAACTCACAACATGTTATCGCGTCAAAAAAAAAAACAAACTTATATTCAGCCTTTATAATGTAAACCCATCCCCCCAATAAAAGCAAGACACTCAAAGGATTGTAAAGCATTGAGGCAAAGTGTTCGCCTAAACAAGCCTTAGTAATAGTGCAGTATAGTAGGTGTGTGAAGTGCTATGGCATTATCCCGCATTNGCAGGCTTCATTTGAAAGTCATCATCAGCATATGCTACAGGTCTTGCAGGACCCTAAAAATATAAATCAAAATGTCAAATTTGTTGGGAAAGTGTCGTGCTACAAAATAAAGCATACCAGAAAGACAGAGAAAATATGTGTTGAATAGTGGGTTATCCTTTGAAAAGTTATAAGTTGGTAAAAAATTTAAATACAATTGCAATCTCAAAAAATGAGTCAAGGTCTTAAATATGCAAAACAATACAGAAAATAATGATAATAATAATAACTTACCATTGCTCCATGACCCATATGCATTCCTATGCCATATCTGTCCATCAGTGGAGGCATACCATACATGCCACCTGAAGCATATAAATATGTATGCTATTCTATCAGCACAGCATATAAAT
>JXCR01106796.1:11808-61228 GCA_002079205.1 Phalaenopsis hybrid cultivar | reverse complement strand
GTTATCCAATGCTGATTTAAACATTAAAATTTGAGCTAATGAGATAAAAATTAGCACTGCAATATCTTAGAAAGCATAATCACCGCTATGTAATAGTTTAAATTCTAAAGACTTGACAAAAATGATTTACCATCAGTTCGAGCACGCTTTCCAGCAAAAGAGTTCCGATTATCAATCTGCATAAGACATGCAAAAAGGGTAGCATGTGAGATGGAAAATGTGTTTCATCTTTTGTACTTGCTGCTAGTATATTTGAAAGGTAGTTTCTGATATTAACAATAAAATTAAAAAAATAAATGTTCCTGTGATCATGATTATCAAAACCTTCATTAGCCTCATTCCAAATCTTTAAAGTCAATTTAATGAGTCCTCGTTCACCGAATATTTTGAGTGAGTGATGCATGAGATGATAAATTATCAACACTCTTGCACAAATCCTTTAGCACTATTCAGATGATGGTACCATATTACTAATAGTTGAAAAATTGCTTAGAAAATAGCTAAATGAATTAAAATGGGTTAATGATAAGGGTTTTGTTGTTATAATTAGTCAATCATAACATTAGCATCGCTCAGCAGCCCACATAGCATATTAAAAATGCTCCNGTTGAAAAATTGCTTAGAAAATAGCTAAATGAATTAAAATGGGTTAATGATAAGGGTTTTGTTGTTATAATTGGAATCAATCATAACTTTAGCATCACTCAGCAGCCCACATAGCATATTAAAAATGCTCCGTCAAACAAACATTAATTTTTACAGCTCTATCAAACTTGAAAATATTCCACAGAAGCATACAAGATNTGAAAAATTGCTTAGAAAATAGCTAAATGAATTAAAATGGGTTAATGATAAGGGTTTTGTTGTTATAATTAGAATCAATCATAACTTTAGCATCGCTCAGCAGCCCACATAGCATATTAAAAATGCTCTGTCAAACAAAAATTAATTTTTACAGCTCTATCAAACTTGAAAATATTCCACAGAAGCATACAAAACTTGAGGCAAAACCAAATGTAATTTTAAGAACAAATAAAGTGCAAGTATTGATAATAGTTTTAAAAAATTCTACCAATCTTCAAACTTGATGACATTCCCTATAACTTATTCACAAAGTTATGTCAAAACTACCATTTTTAGTGCAATCCCTAAAACAAAATTGTTAGAATGGAAGCTCCGAAGTTCAGACAATTCCCTAAAATGTTAGTAGTTATACTACAAGAATTAAAAAGANCAAACTTGATGACATTCCCTATAACTTATTCACAAAGTTATGTCAAAACTACCATTTTTAGTGCAATCCCTAGAACAAAATTGTTAGAATGAAAGCTCCGAAGTTCAGACAATTCCCAAAAATGTTAATAGTTATACTACAAGAATTAAAAAGCAACTAAAAAAATGCCCATAAATACTATACAGTCATCATAAAGAAGATTCAAAAAATTCCTCCATACTATCATAGCTTCAGTTGGATCAAATCATTAAAAGAAGTTTTGGCGATCTAATACTGCTTATAGAATCATCCTCATGCGACTTGACCAGCAAACGCCCGCACAAAAAAAAATAAATAAATAAACAATCAGCTATACGAGGAGTTCCAAAATCCTAGGAAAACCAGAAAAAGAATATCCATTCCTACGAGATCTTCATCGCNATTAATATATATTAGTTATAATATAGTTTGCATGTTGTTCTTCATCATATAAAATTCATGAAAACTCTGTAAATAAAAAAATGAAGTTATTTTCAAGGTGAACCATTATGCCTACAGTAAAAAGAATGGATTTGAAAGCAGTATCATTCAAGCCACAAAAAAATAAAAATCATTTCAATAAACTGAAGGACTATAAGTATAAACTAATAGAAAGCAACTTCAATTTAAAATTATGCTTTTAGTTATAACATTCAGTACATAAATATCTTTCACAAGTCATCAAATGATTTAATTACCAAAATACCTCCATGAAAAAGAGAAAAAGTCAGCAGTTCACTTAAAATTACGTTCTTCGATCACAAAAAATTTCAAAAATGAGTTTTCTACATAAATTCAGAAAAACAAAAGGTTTTCTAATGAAAATTTTGAAAACAACAAAAAAAATTTTAGTAAGTTGAATAGAATTTGATAGAAAAACATCATACAAAATGATAACGTTATCCAATGCTGATTTAAACATTAAAATTTGAGCTAATGAGATAAAAANATCACAATATTTTCATAAATAAGAAATAGTCATGCTTTATGAAAAGAGGGGAATTACAAATTGAGTTGTTGAATATAAACCCAATAACACATCTCTTCATATTTATTTTTATAAAGCGATTTTCTTATGCTTTTAATATTACTCATCTCATCTAAGATTGTAAATATTTTCATTTGATTTTTACATAGTTGGTTAAGTATAAGATCTATCCAACCAAAAAATATTACTTTCTCAACATTCAAATGGCCAAGAAGGATGATACTGAAAATTATGAAGAGAAGAAGGACAACATATCTCTTCATGGCTGGACAAGAAGAGAAACGTATGGTTTGGATACAAGCGTGCATACAAGATTTAACATGAAAATTGCTGCACGAATTATATGTAGGCATTAGCTAAAAAAAGGCTACAATTAACGATTATAACCAACTTAATCATCCCAAAAACACAAAAAAGAAGCTCCTTTCACAGCCTCCTATGATCCCTGATAAAATTCCTGGTAACGAGAGCAAAAACACTCGAACAAAGCTGANATTTAACATGAAAATTGCTGCACGAATTATATGTAGGCATTAGCTAAAAAAAGGCTACAATTAACGATTATAGCTAACTTAATCATCCCAAAAACACAAAAAAGAAGAAAGGAAAGAAAATAAAAGAAGCTCCTTTCACAGCCTCCTATGATCCCTGATAAAATTCCTGGTAATGAGAGCAAAAACACTCGAACAAAGCTGGNTGAAGAGAAGAAGGACAACATATCTCTTCATGGCTGGACAAGAAGAGAAACGTATGGTTTGGATACAAGCGTCCATACAAGATTTAACATGAAAATTGCTGCACGAATTATATGTAGGCATTAGCTATAAAAAGGCTACAATTAACGATTATAACTAACTTGATCATCCCAAAAACACAAAAAAGAAGAAAGGAAAGAAAATAAAAGAAGCTCCTTTCACAGCCTCCTATGATCCCTGATAAAATTCCTGGTAATGAGAGCAAAAACACTCGAACAAAGCTGAGCTGCTCCAACCAAAGCTATGGCGAGAGCCAATATCACCATCTTCCATTGCCTTTGGGCAATGAGAATCGCAGCTGTAACAGCAGCCACGCTCAACAGCCTCATCACATTCTTCAAAATCTCAAGCCTCCTCACAACAATCCTACACCCCTTGCAGTGAATGACATGCCGGTAGTATCTGTTCGTCGGGTTCGGCGCATACAGCTCCCCGATCCCTCCCTTCGCCGGCATTGAAGCTGAAATAGCCGCCGCCGCTCCCACAGGCGCCTGCTCCACCACCGCAGCTTCTTCCGGCATCGATACCGTCTCATGTCCAATATAGTAAGGCATGCCAGTCCCCACTCTATCCATCCACTTCCTGTATTCCATAACCCACGTATCAGAAAACTTCAAATTTAAATACAGCTCCTTAGTTGGCACCTTCTCTCTTATAAGAACCTCATTCTGTGAGGAGAGGAATCCCATGTCCTGTTCAAAAACCTTGCAGGCATTCTGATGGTAATACCAATTTGGTATGATATTGTAAAGTAGAGGCCTTGAACTGGCTCCAAACCTCACAATCAGCATAGACTTCCCTTGACCTGCTGGTCTGCAGAGGAATAGTGCTGAGAAGTACTGAGTAACTCCTTTCTTATCCACAAACTGGAGATTGTTCTGAAGCACACATGGGGCCTGGAAGCTGAGAGAGTTCATGAATGCAGGGTTCTTCGATCGGCCCCATTGCCCTGCAAAGCCTCGCATTGATCTCTCTTTGACTGTCATGACCAACGGCTGCGCATCCTCACGCTTCGCAGTCCAATCAGTGCGGTCGTGGGAGATGGGGACGTGTGCGGGATCCATGAGGTTTTCAAGGAGGATTGAGTGGTCATAGGGGAGCTCATGGATTGTTGATGTGTCCTGGAAGTTTGGCTTGGCATAGTGTTCAAACCATGGGAGCTTGGTGAGGTTGGGGGGGTTCTTGTCAGACATCCAGACCCATACTACTCCTTGGGAGTCACGGACTTCGTAGGTCCTGACGCAGGCTGCTCGAGGTATCTTTGCTCCCTCAGGTAGCTGTGTGGATTACAGTAGTTTTGAATCAGAAATGTTCATGGCGATATGTCAGTCATTACAGATAAGCATGGTGAATGATTCTATATATTTAATTTGGTTGCACAGATTATAATCTGTTGAATGAAGATGAATAAACATGAAGTGGGGATGTGGGAAGTGGTAAGTGCTAAAACCTATAATATAAACTCCTCGCTATAATATCAGGATAAATTTTGGGGCATTTACATGATACCACCCAATTCTTTATGTATTTACATGTCTAACTCCCAAACTTTGCTTTTTTGCATTTATAACACACAAATCTTTCATGTCACATTTAAAATACTACTATTTTAACTTTTAAAAAGTAAAATACACCTTTTCATGCATATGTAAGGTGGCATACATGTGGGAATTGAAGTTTCGAAGTTAGATTTGTAAGTACATAAGAATTGAGTGACATCTATGTAAAGCTTCCTAATTGTTCGTTAAACACATCTTAGAACTTTGATTTGTGAAAGACTTTATGTACAAAAGCAAGTTTGCAAACCTGAGGAATCTTGACGCATTTTCCATCACCTTCGAATTGCCAGCCATGGTAGAGGCATTCGATCCGCCCGTCCACGAGCTGGCCTTCAGAAAGCTTAGCTAGTCTGGAAAAAGAGGGTTTTTGCTCACGCATCAGTATTCAAATTCAGACAAGAGCAGTCAACATAGCATTTGCAAGACTTCAGTTTAACTTATCAATAGGTAGAAATAGAACTGAATGTTTTGATTGAGAAACATTGATGCTTGCTTCAATCTCTAAATAAACACTTCCATGATTGAAATTCAAAAGAGTGCAAACAGACTTCATGTTCTTTGTTTCCTATCCTTAGATATAAGTAGAATTTGCTAACAAATGAACAATTCAACAACACTTCTAAAATTTTAAAAATAGGCATTGTAAATGACAGAAAGAGAAATCAGTTTAGCACAACATATCCAGATCATCAAATCTCAAGTGATTTCAGAACATTAAGGGCTGTTTGGCTGCAAAATTTAGCCAGGAATTAGGCTAAATCATGAAAAGCAATTTTTTTAAAAGCATAAATCCAGCCAAATTCTTAAATCAACTTTTAATTATGATTTAAGAAATTAACACAACTTTCTCTCATTATGCCTCTTCTCTTTCATTTAAATCTTAAATCTTAAAAACATCAGCTAAAGAGCTCATTAGAATTTAAATAAATTGAATATATATCATTTCAAATAACTTTCAATTTTAATGTTTATGGGATTTTTTAAATCGAGATTTAATATATTTTGCCAAATCCTTCTTGTATCCAAACAGCGCCTTAAGGTTTGCCACACGCTACCCATCACTTATGGGCATCAATCAGCTCATGGGCCGAAATACAGAAAAGATGAGATTTTATCAATGTTCTCTGATCTCTCCTATTCCTCATCTAATTTATGAAATACAAAAGTCAAAAAAAAAAAAATCATNTACCCATCACTTATGGGCATCAATCAGCTCATGGGCCGAAATACAGAAAAGATGAGATTTTATCAATGTTCTTTGATCTCTCTTCTTCCTCATCTAATTTATGAAATACAAAAGTAAAAAAAAAAATCATTTTTATCGCATAAAATCCAAATCATCCTAAAGAAAGTTTCCAGATTAAAACAAATTTCAGCAAACGCTCAGAGTTCGGGTCTCTCTCCTACCTGTGGGGGCATCGGTCTTCATGGCAACGGAGAACACCATTGAAGTCTCGATAGAGAACAAGCTGTTTGTGGAAGACGGTAAGGCCCAAAGGAGCNAAATCATTTTTATCGCATAAAATCCAAATCATCCTAAAGAAAGTTTCCAGATTAAAACAAATTTCAGCAAACTCTCAGAGTTCGGGTCTCTCTCCTACCTGTGGGGGCATCGGTCTTCATGGCATCGGAGAGCACCATTGAAGTCTCGATAGAGAACAAGCTGTTTGTGGAAGACGGTAAGCCCCAAAGGAGAATCTTCCGGGACTTCTGCCGTTAAGTACAATGGATACCACTCCTCCCTCCAGTCATAACTCTCTTCAACTTCCTTAACCTCCTCCGCTTCTCTGGGAAGCAGCACATCTTCTGCTATGCCGTCCAAGGTGGCAACCTGGCACTGTTTCAGTCTTCTTCTCCTCTCAGGCAGAGCCTTCAGGTTGATTCTGTAGCTGNCACGGTGGCAACCTGGCACTGTTTCAGTCTTCTTCTCCTCTCAGGCAGAGCCTTCAGGTTGATTCTGTAGCTATTGGTGATAGGAACAGATGGAGAAGTACAGATGGAGGAGGATTGCTGGAGAGGTTTGGTGAGTGGAAGGAGATAGAGGGAAGAGGGAAGGGAGAGAGACATGATGGAGGAGGGGGAGGTACCTTGCTTCTCAGGAGAAGGCGTGTGGAATGTTGTAGTAGGCGACTAACTCAACTCTTCTCTGTTCCGTTTCTTCTTCCTCCTGAACTCTTCTTGGTTTTCCCACACCACACATTTGGTCTTCACCATCTCTCGATGGCTGTAGGGCCTGCCGAGTTTCAACATAGCATGAAAGGAGACTATGTTTGACACGCAAACGTTATCATCATTGCAAGGGAGGGTTTTTAACTGCATACTACTTAAAATTTCATAAATAATAATCTAACTAATCAAATCTTAAATATTTCAAATTAATCATCCAAAAATTGTTCTTGGTTTCCCTTCTTTGGAGAAAACTTTACATTATTGCTTGGGATAAACTTAATTTTCCTAAACATCATGGTGGTTTTGGTTTTACTTTNGAGAAAACTTTACATTATTGCTTGGGATAAACTTAATTTTCCTAAACATCATGGTGGTTTTGGTTTTACTTTTTTTTTATTCTATTAATGTTATGTGTGAGGCCAAAATAATTTGGAAGTTTTATGGTTCAAATTCTCTTTTGTGTGTTTTAATCATTATGACTCCATTTGGAAAACTCATCGCTCCAAAATTTCTCATTTTTGGAAAGATTTTAGTCAATGTGGCTAAAAGAATTAGGTCTTCTTTAATGTTCAAAGTTATTCTTAATAGTAATTTAATTTTCTGTCATGAAAATTGGTTTAAATGTTTATCTTTGAAGGAAAACTTTTGTTCTATTATATATAATTGGTTTAATCTTCTAGATAATGCTAAAATTTCTGATGTTTTAAGAATTATAGTTGAAACTTTGATCTTTTTATAAATTCTTCTATTGATTTCATTAATGATATTCAAGGAATTCCCATTTCTAAAGGATCTTCTTTAAGGTTCAAATTATTCCTAATAGTAATTTAATTTTCTGTCATGACAATTAATTTAAAGGTTTATCTTTGAAGGAAAACTTTTGTTATATTATATTTAATTGGTTTAATCTTCCCGATAATGCTAAAATTTCTGATGTTTTACGAATTATAGTTGAAACTTTGATCTTTTTATAAATTCTTCTATTGATTTCATTAATGATATTCAAGGAATTCCCATTTCTAAAGAAATCTCTTGCCTTTGGAAAGATGTCAATATTTATTGTCATAAATTTGTCTATTTTCTACTTTTATGAATTTGTTCTTAGGGTTGACTGGTTCAAAATCATATAGTATAATTGTTATGCCATTAAATTTGTTTTTATTACTTGGAAGATTATTCAGGAAGGTCTCAAAACTTCTGATATTCTCAATTTATGAGATATAATATTAATAATATTTGCATCATTCGTTCTAATAATACTAAGAATCATGATCATTTCTTTTTTGAATGTCAATTATTTCATTATCTTCTAAATAAATATGTTTTTAATGGGAACTTTTGCATTGCTCATTCTAATAAATTTCTAGTTTTATATCACTCTGATAATATTTCTTGTAAAATTCAAATGAGAGTTCATCTTCTTGTTGTTCAAATAATTGTCTTTACATTTGGAATGAAAGAATTACTAAAAAAATTTTAAAAAAAATTATTTGTAATGACTCTATTATTCGTAATACACTGAACGATTACATATAAAAGGTGGAAGTGAAAATTTAAGAGGAATTTACCTAATAATATCATTCAATTTTATGATATCAATTCTAAAAATTTAATAGTCTTTATCTTTCTATTTTCTTGGTCTTTATTGTTTATGATCATTTGCTTCCTCTTATTGCTTCATTTTTACTTCACTGCTTGTTTCATTTTTGTTTCTTCTCCTGTTAACTGGGTTCTTCAATGTATCGATGTTTATGCATTCTCCTATTGTTTTAGTTCTAGTGGATTTCTGTCAATTTTTATTTTTTAAGGTAGCTCTGTTTTCTTATATTGATTCTCTAATTTTGTTCGTTGTATCTTTTCTCTTTAAGCGGTTTCTGTTTTTTGTCTTTCTTTGTTTTCTTAATAATATATTGTTTCGTTTTGGCCTTTTATTTTCTTTTTTATGTTTTTTTTTTTCATTTATTGATTGTTTTCAACCATTATATTTCGTGAATTCAACCAATTTTATTATATTTTTATTTATTATAAACTTTGTGTTAGGTATAGCTCATATACCATAAATGGGACAGATGTTGGAGCAGAGCGGAGTGGAGCCCACGAGCGGAGTGGAGCGGAAAGATCTGTCCAATCGGGAAAGTTTCATTATGTGGGTTGGTGGTGCGGGGGCAACACCCCGCGGTTTGGTACATGTGTAATTTAAGTGATTACATATTGTACTATAGGGTTATATATTTGTCATGTTTGTAACCCTATGGGAGTCTTTGAGACCCCGAGATTTTGAATCTTGTATTTTGTACTCTTTTTTTGAATATTGAAAGGAAAGTCGTCGCTCTGCTCCAGAGGATGTAGATAACTTTGTCGAACGTCGTAATTCTCTGCGTGTTCTTCTGGATTTGTGTCGATTTCTGTTTTTCTTCGCCCTAATTTCTCAACACTTCGATTGTAATTTAATTTTATATATGGTTGGTTCTTCTTTAGTTCTCTTGCCCAATTACCTTTTTGCTGTGATTAGTGCAATCAGTAACTTGTTTGCCTTTTTTTTTGTGTGGTTGTCTTTTGTCTTGTGTTCTTTTTGTATTATTTTCTGATTGTTGGAATTGCTTTTATGCTGAACTACACTAATCTTTTCATTGTGCTGAGATGGGTATTGTGCTATGAAGAATTCCAATAATTTTTTGAAATTCTACTATTTTTTTCTGAATATATTATTATATATTCAAAATTTAGGATGAGATATTAAATATTTTATTTTCAGGTAAGTTGTGAGCTTAGATGGGAGGTCTCTTGGCTCATTTGTTTATTTACTTTGCCCATAATTTCTTAGTTTATAATTTTATTTTGGTACTGCTCCTTTGTTTTTTTTTTTTTAAATTTTGCTAGTCTTTGGGATCTTCTCAATTTTTGTTGATAATACTGTATTTGAAGGCTGTCGTNTTCAAAATTTAGGATGAGATATTAAATATTTTATTTTCAGGTAAGTTGTGAGCTTAGATGGGAGGTGTTTTGGCTCATTTGTTTATTTACTTTGCCCATAACTTCTTAGTTTATATTTTATTTTGGCACTGCTCCTTTGTTTTTTTTTTATTTTGCAAGTCTTTGGGATCTTCTCAATTTTTGTGCAGCGGAAAGAATTTGAGGGCTGTTGTAGTTGATAATGCTGCATNTTTTTTTTTTTTTTTTTTTTTTTTTTTTTTTTTTGTAGTTATTTATTATTATGAGTTGTTATTAGCTCTCTCTGGTTGGTTAAGTTTTCTTTATGTTGGTTTTGTATCTCTGTCGTTGAGTTGTAACTTGAGTAATGTTATCTTTGGATTGTAACTTTTCATTTGATTTCATATCCCTCCAATTCACATCCGTCTCCGTCCAATCTCTTTCCTCGTCTCCTGCATGTCTGCAGCAGGAGAACATGCAAGAGACGAGGAAGGAGACGGATGCGGAGTGGGTCGCTCGGTGGCTGAAATAAAAGTAATAGATTTATTGTGGTTTATTTCACATATTTAAGATTTGAGTGGATAGACTCTTATTTATGAAGTTTTAAGTGGCGTGTAAGTAAAAATTCATCAATCATATTAGTTGGTACTCAAGATTATTCATATTTTGGTTCTTTCTTTTGAAGTTGGTCATGGGAGTTCACCTACAATGCACGACCTCAAGCAATCAATCTCCAAAAATAATCCTAAATGATCTTTTTAAAGATGATAAATGATGACAATAAGTGTTTGCTTAATAAGAAGAAGATGACTTATGCATAAATATAATTTTTCTGAGAGAGAAGCTTTCCTACCAAATTGATGAGAAAATATTTCCCATAGGAGAGAATTCAACAACTAGAACAACAACAAACCTTTATCCCACTAAGTGGGGCCAGCTACACTTTCTCCATTGCGTCGNTCTTTTTTTTTTTTTTTTTGTAGTTATTTATTATTGTTAGTTTTTATTAGCTCTCTTTGGTTGGTTAAGCTTTCTTTATGTTGGTTTTGTATCTCTGTCGTTGAGTTGTAACTTGAGTAATGTTATCTTTGGGTTGTAACTTTTCATCATTTCATTTCATATCCCTCCAGTTCACATCCGTCTCCGTCTTTCCTCGTCTCCTGCATGTCAGTAGCAGGAGAACATGCAAGAGACGATGAAGGAGACGGAGGCGGAGTGGGTCGCTCAGTGGCTGAAATAAAAGTAATAGATTTTTGGTGGTTTATTTCACATATTTAAGATTTGAGTGGATAGGCTATTATTTATGAAGTTTTAAGTGGCGTGTAAGTTAAAAATCCCAATAATTTAAGCCCTTTGCAATAATTTTAGAAAATTTCATCAATCATATTAGTTGATACTCAAGATAATTCATATTTTGGTTCTTTCTTTTGAAGTTGGTCATGGGAGTTCACCTACAATGCACGACCTCAAGCAGTCAATCTCCAAACATAATCCCAAATGATATTTTTAAAGATGATAAATGATGACAATAAGTATTTGCTTAATAAGAAGAAGATGACTTATGCATAAATATAATTTTTCTGAGAGAGAAGTTTCCCTACCAAATTGATGAGAAAATATTTCCCATAGGAGAGAATTCAACAACCAAAACAACAACAAACCTTTACCCCCAATAAGTGGGGCCGGCTACACGAACCTTTTTTCTCCGTTGCGTTGTATAGTGTCATATTTCAAATAATAATTTAAAAAATATATCTAAAAAATAAATTAAAGTGACATTTCAATTGTAAGCAGCACATGTGGCACTAAATACCTCTTTAAGCTAAGACATCACCAATTTAAGCTAAGACATCAAAGTTTTGACAGACAAAACTAAACTTAATATCATTAAACCAAGAAAAATGATTTAAATTATTGCGGGTTTAATGAAAGAAAAAAANTGCGTCGTATAGTGTCATATTTCAAATAATAATTTAAAAAATATATCTAAAAAATAAATTAAAGTGACATTTTAATTGCAAGCAGCACATGTGCCACTAAATACCTCTTTAAGCTAAGACATCACCAATTTTTAGCTTCTTAAAAAGTCCATCAAAGTTTTGAGAGACAAAACTAAACTTAATATCATTAAACCAAGAAATATGATTTAAATTATTGCGGGGTTAATGAAAGAAAAATAAATAATTTAAAATTTAAAACAATTTACATAAATTATGCTCACTAATATAAAAATTAAATATGATATTTCATTAAGAAATCAATGTAAAGCACAAAAATGAGTGACACAGGCAACCAACTANAAGAAAAATAAATAATTTAAAATTTAAAACAATTTACATAAATTATGCTCACTAATATAAAAATTAAATATGGTATTTCATTAAGAAATTTAAATTCCCCTTTACAGTAAATATCTTAAAGATAAATAGAATCAATGTAAAGCACAAAAATGAGTGACACAGACAACCAACTAAGTTTCACTCTTGAGTTATATTTGAAATTAAATCAAAATTGGTTAATTTTCAAATACCTTAGAAATGAACTAAATGATGATTTCCAAATACTTCAAAATTTCGCTGTACATTACATTCTCTTCAAACACCCAATTTTTCAAAATCCATGTATTCCTTTTACTTTACATCAACTTTTCATCTTTTCAGCAAATCAAATAACTCCAAAGTTACAATCATCTAATATTCATAACAAATGCAACATGCTCCTTTTCATTCACTGCTTTGCCTGAAAACCATGAAACTAGGATAGTTNTGCAATTTTCTGTATCATTCCCCATTTCTTTGGACAGTTCAGTTTCAGATGAAGTCATCCTTGAATCGTTCGAACCATCACAATTCATAGAGTCCACCATAGCAAGACATTTTACTTGTGCTTCCACTTCTGTAGATGATATTGTCTTAGCAATAACATTTTCTTCTGTAACTCCTCTCTCATCAATTGTAGGTTCTTTTGCTTCATCTTCAATGGCTTTATCTTCTTCAGTTTGTTTTCCATTGGGTTGTAATTCCACTATGGTCAACTCCGTGCATGCTTCACCATTCTGGTCATNCAGAACATTAAGGGCTGTTTGGCTGCAAAATTTAGCCAGGAATTAGGCTAAATCATGAAAAGCAATTTTTTTTAAAAGCATAAATCCAGCCAAATTCTTAAATCAACTTTTGATTAGGATTTAAGAAATTAACACAACTTTCTCTCATTATGCCTCTTCTCTTTCATTTAAATCTTAAATCTTAAAAACATCTGCTAAACANGCTGTTTGGCTGCAAAATTTAGCCAGGAATTAGGCTAAATCATGAAAAGCAATTTTTTTAAAAGCATAAATCTAGCCAAATTCTTAAATCAACTTTTAATTAGGATTTAAGAAATTAACACAACTTTCTCTCATTATGCCTCTTCTCTTTCATTTAAATCTTAAATCTTAAAAACATCTGCTAAACAGCTCATTAGAATTTAAATAAATTTAATATATATCATTTCAAATAACTTTCAATTTTTAATGTTTATGGGATTTTATAAATCGAGATTTAATATATTTTGCCAAATCCTTCTTGTATCCAAACAGCGCCTTAGTNCTGCTAAACAGCTCATTAGAATTTAAATAAATTTAATATATATCATTTCAAATAACTTTCAATTTTTAATGTCTATGGGATTTTTTAAATCGAGATTTAATATATTTTGACGAATCCTTCTTGTATCTAAACAGCCCCTTAGTATTTGCCACACGCTACCCATCACTTATGGGCATCAATCAGCTCATCGGCCGAAATACAGAAAAGATGAGATTTTATCAATGTTCTCTGATCTCTCCTCTTCCTCATCTAATTTATGAAATACAAAAGTTANTTTGAAACCAAAGCTGGAAGCTTTTACATTTTTATCTGAAAAAGGACTCGTGGAATTAGTGGAACTGGTCTCACTTGGTGAGGTTCTTGGAGAGGAGAAGTTTGAGACCGCTCTTCCCCTATATCTACCTGTTTCTCCATTATTAATGGCGTTGGTGTTCAGTCTTGCAAGGCTAGGTCTCCTTGAACTGGAAGGCTTACGGTTTGAGAAAAACCGTCCCTTGGGAACTGCTTCCTGCCATCCTTCATCGGAGGTTTCACCCTGTTCGCTATCATTCTGTGAACTTGATGGCATGGGAGCAACGGAATTATGGAGTTTCCCATCTTTAGATTCCATAGGCTGGTTAAGAGCATTATTCTCTTTATCATTGGAGATATTGTTCTGTGGATAATCTGTTTTTTTCTTTTCCTCCTTTAGCTCTTCATCTTTGATTGTTTTCCATTGATTCTGTTCAATCCTGTCCTTGATCTGTATTGTGAACATATTGCTTAAAGTAAGCAATTCAGGCTGTGGGGGAGGGGGGTTAAAAAAGAGAGAATAGAATGAAAAAATCATTACCTTTGTCCGGGCTTGTTTCTTTTGAATCTCTCTTAGTTTAAGCTCCTCATCTGGATTTATGTAATCAAGAAGATCTGAAACACTGTAGAGCATTTCAAAAAACAAACCACGAACACAAAATATCAGGATAAGCAGGTTTTGCTAAAGTTTCTACAACATAGTGCTCCTAAATGTAGAATATTTTAAAACATCAAAAAATAATATCACATTTCTACCTTAGATGACCTTTGCTAGCAATTGAAGCATCGGGCTTTGGAGTACCGTTCCGTGCAGCTTCCTGCTGTTCTTGTACCTTAGACTCGAAGTACTCAAGCCAAGCTGCAGCATCCTGCATGGATTCATAGAAAAGAAGTTCCAGGTGCACAAGTATCAAATATAATGAAGTTGGCATATCAATAAAGCACAGCTGAATTTACCTGGGTGCGAAGATCTTCTGCTCCAAGCTTCGTTTGTAGTATTCGAAGGGTTGTCTGCTCATGTTGAACACTTAAAGTGTATGCTTCCATCAAGGACAGAGCAATAGCGATCGCATGATAACTGGCAGCGGTCTGTAACATATATGATAAAGAATTAACATAACTTTATGAGTAGAAAAGTGATGGGAGTGGAAAAATGGAAGAAACCTGAATATGATCTGCTCCTAATAATCTTTGGTTGCACTTGAGGGCTTCATGCAGGTATCTGAGTGCCACATGAACGTTTCCCAGCCCTTCTTCCATCATTGCTACATTGATATAGGTTGCTGCCGTGTTGGGATGTGAGGGACCACAGGTCAGGTGCAAAAGATACAAGGCCCGATTAACATACCTAGCAGAATAAAGATTCAGATTGTCATGGAGTTAGAAAATGGCAATAAGTTGTATTTATATGAAGTGTGCGTGTGTTTAAAACATGAAAACCAAAATTAATCACGTTAACCTGACTGTTTAAGGGAGCATGAAATTCAAAATCAATAAGATTGTCATATGATTAGTCTAAATTTAAGTTTAAATTAATGCCAATTAAATTTTAAGTTAACCCTAAACATTACCTAATTCAAATTCAAAATTCCCAGAATAATCAAACATAATCGTCTCATTCTTTCATAAAAACGCACACATCAACCACATCCAATAATTATAACTATAACAACCCACAAAACCTAAATTAAACAGCACCATCACAGCTTTTTTTATTTATTTAATTATTTGCTAAATATTTGCAAAACAACTGCCTCAATCATAACTTTATAATGGCCATCAATGTCCTAATAATTCAAACAATTAGTGATGTTCATCATAGCCTCCTCCATATTTATTTAATTAACTTAAACCGAGCCAAGATTGAACTTATTGCAACCAAATCAACTAACACATACTTAAGGAATAAAATATAAATTTTCTTGCCCTATACAACCCTTCACAGTCAATCATCATTGGCATGTAAAAAAAATAACAAGTCTTTATCCCACTAAGTGGGGTCAACTACATGAATCTTTTTTCTCCATTGTGTCCCATTGAGTGACATATTTTCATTTAATTTTAATAATTTGATATCATTTTTTATACAACATGCTCAAGTATTTTTAGGTCTACCTCGACCTTTCTCAGCATAAGCCGAATCTAAGACATCTATTTTTCAAACAACATCATCAAATAATCGACGTTTAATGTGAACAAACCATCTAAAATGACTCTCTAATCTTGTCTGCCACAAGAGCTACACCAACCCTTTCACAGATACATTCGCTTCACATTTTATCTCTACGAGTCAAGCCACTCATCCACCTAAGCATTCTCATCTCAACAACATTTAATTGGGTTTTATGCTTCTCCTTTATAGGCCAACATTCTATGCCATAAAACACTGCAGGTCTCACCACCATCTTATAAAATTTTCCTTTTAAGTTTAAGCGGCACTTTTCTATCACACAATAGACCCAATGCATTCCTCCACTTTAACCATGCAATTTGAATTCTGCTAATAATATCTCTATTGTCGCAACTCTGTCACTAGATATACTGCTATTACTAGAATTACATTACATGTATTAAATTTTAGATTTACTCAAACGAAGACCTTTAGACTCTAATGTAGACCTCCATAATTCAAGTTTATCCGGAATAGTTTCTCTAGTATTATCCACAAAAAGAATATCATAAGCGGAAAGCATACACCAAGGTAAATCCTACAATAAATGTCTAGCAACTGCATCCAAAACTAAAACCAAAAGATATTAGCTTAAAATGAATCACTGATGTAATCCAACTNTCATAGCCTCCTCCATATTTATTTAATTAACTTAAACCGAGCCAAGATTGAACTTATTGCAACCAAATCAACCAACACATAATTAAGGAATAAAATATAAATTTTCTTGCCCTATACAACCCTTCACAGTCTTTATCCCACATAGTCTTTATCCCACACAGTCTTTATCCCACATAGTCTAAAACATATAAATGTTCATTGGCATGTATTAAAAAAAACAAGTCTTTATCCCACTAAGTGGGGTCAACTACATGAATCTTTTTTCTCCATTGTGTCCCATTGAGTGACATATTTTCATTTAATTTTAATAATTTGATATCATTTTTTATACAACATGCTCAAGTATTTTTAGGTCTACCTCGACCTTTCTCAGCATAAGCCGAATCTAAGACATCTATTTTTCAAACAACATCATCAAATAATCGACGTTTAATGTGAACAAACCATCTAAAATGACTCTCTAATCTTGTCTGCCACAAGAGCTACACCAACCCTTTCACAGATACATTCGCTTCACATTTTATCTCTACGAGTCAAGCCACTCATCCACCTAAGCATTCTCATCTCAACAACATTTAATTGGGTTTTATGCTTCTCCTTTATAGGCCAACATTCTATGCCATAAAACACTGCAGGTCTCACCACCATCTTATAAAATTTTCCTTTTAAGTTTAAGCGGCACTTTTCTATCACACAATAGACCCAATGCATTCCTCCACTTTAACCATGCAATTTGAATTCTGCTAATAATATCTCTATTGTCGCAACTCTGTCACTAGATATACTGCTATTACTAGAATTACATTACATGTATTAAATTTTAGATTTACTCAAACGAAGACCTTTAGACTCTAATGTAGACCTCCATAATTCAAGTTTATCCGGAATAGTTTCTCTAGTATTATCCACAAAAAGAATATCATAAGCGGAAAGCATACACCAAGGTAAATCCTACAATAAATGTCTAGCAACTGCATCCAAAACTAAAACCAAAAGATATTAGCTTAAAATGAATCACTGATGTAATCCAACAGAAATAAGAAAATACTTGGTCAATCCTCCTATTCATACACAAGTAATAGCTCTAGTATTCATATCTTTAATAACTGGAATATAAGCCATATCAACACCTTTTTTCTAGAACTTTCCAAGGAACTTCTTTTGAAACCTTATCGTAAGCTTTTTCTAAATCAATAAAAATTGTATATAGATCCTCCTTACTCTCTTTGTACTTCTCCATCAAACCTCTCAATAAATGAATAGCTTCCATAGAAGACTTGCCAGACATAAATCCAAATTGATTAGGAAAAGCTTTGTATCACGTCTTAACCTATGTTCAATTACTCTCTCCAACAATTTTAATGC
Organism: Phalaenopsis hybrid cultivar; assembly: GCA_002079205.1. NCBI lineage: Eukaryota > Viridiplantae > Streptophyta > Magnoliopsida > Asparagales > Orchidaceae > Phalaenopsis > Phalaenopsis hybrid cultivar. The sequence goes on along the minus strand of JXCR01106796.1, from coordinate 43,540 downwards.
ATGACACATTAATTTAATTCATCTATAATTTGCACACTATTGTGCATCCCTTTATTCTTAAAATTGGGGACCAAAATACTTTTCCTCCACTTGTCAGGCATTTTTTTAATTTTTAAAATAATAATAATAAATTTAATAAACAAAAGAATTCACATATCTCCTAAATATTTTCACACTTCCATTAAGATATCATCAAGTCCTGATTTTCTACCCAAGGTTTTCTTTAAAGCCTCCTCAACTTCCTTTTAATAATGCGACGGTAAAAATAAAAAAGTTTAATTATTATTAACAGTATTGAGATAACCAAGATCAATCGTATTTTTAAAATTTTCATTGAAAAATTTGTCAAAATATCTCACCCACCTATGTTGAATATCTTCCTCAAAGAAATAAATTTTATAATTTTCATCTTTAATACAAACTTGAATTGAATCTCTTTATTTTATTTTTCTCTTTGTTTGGCTAATTTATACATATATATTTCGCTCTCTTTATTATCTAATCTATCATAAAAATTACTAAAAACAGAACTCTTAGCATTACAAACTATTCTCTTAAAATTTTTACAGGCGACCTTATATTTTTTCCAGTTCTATAAAATTTGACATTTAAATTAATTTTTATAACAGAACTTCATATATTTTATCTTTTCTTGCACATTATTATTCCACCACCATTTATTTTTATTTATAAAAAATTTTTAATTTTGATTCCTCAAGTACATCATTTGTCATTTATTTAATAGTATTTGTTACTTTATCACACAAAAAATTTAACTTCTTTAAGAACATCTCAAATCATAAAATCTTGAACTTTACTTGTCAAAAGAATTTTGTCTTTTAGGTGCTCCGATCTAATTCTATGACAATGGTTCATTGTATTTTTTACCTTTCAAGTCCTCATCTTAAAATGCAGAACTAATTATTGATGTTAAATACTTAAATTTTTACTAGGAATAGCCTTACTACATTCTCGAAGATCTCTTTTTCTCATGAGAAAATAATCATTTTATGTTTTATTAGATCCATTATATAAGTAATAATATGCACATCTCTTTTCTCAAATAAAATATTAACAATAATAAAATAATAAGCTAAAGCAAAATCTAATATGGTTCTACGTTCTTCATTAATTAATCCAAAACCTTAGCGATCATGAATATTCCAAAAATCTTCTACCATCTCTCAACATATCCATTTAAATTTTTTCCAATAAAAACTATTTTTTCAAGAGGTATAAAATAAAAACTAAAATAAATATAGTTAAACAATAAAAAAAACAATTGCATAAATATATTTGCTTGATGTGATGCTCCCAATGGAGATAAACACAATGATTTCCATCAAACCTGTCCGACTTAAATAAATTTAGCTTTAACAAATTTAATAATTGATACTCATCCAACAAACCAAGATATAAATTTTATGCCTCCAGTGGATTAATCAATAGGTCATCACTATCAACTTCGTCACATCAATGAATAAAATTTCTCTAGAATACACTATTAGTGGTGGACAAAATCTCATCATCTAGAATAGTCTTAGGAATAAGCTGCCAAAAAAAAATAAATAATCTGACAAAAGATGGAATATGGATGAGGTGGAAAAAGGTAGAATTTAAGGAATCAAATCAGGTACATTGAAAAGTTAAATTATATCAGAATTTCTTGGAATTTTCAATTTGTAGAGATTAGTTCTAACGTGTTGCACAGTTTTAAATGGTCAAATCTTCCTTGTATTTAATTTATGAAATGTTCCAAATGAAGGTCTTTCTAGATTTAAATGCGGCATGATCTTATCATTAGCCTAAATTTCACATATCTGCTATCATAACTAGTAGCTAATTCTCTGTGAATAACCACGTACAGATTATGTGTATATTGTGCAAATAATTTCACAAAGGAGCTACGATAAGATTTTATCAGTATATGATACAAACTTTCTATGTTGATGCCCTATGGCAATCTCATATGGACTCGTAACATTATACTTATTCATATATACATTGCATGCAAACAAAGTCACAGGCAATCAAATGCCGCCTAAATACAGAAATTTTATCAGACAACGTAAGAAATTCCGTAAGCTTCAATTAACCTATACAACTAGATCACTCAATTATAGGTGACAATAGTTGAAAATTAAGTTGTGATGTCATTTTCCTTCCAGATAGTTTTCAAGAATAACAATTGAACTTTATATTGTGGTCTGAAGCACTTGTTTTAGGTAAATCATATAATTTAAAAACTTCATTAAAATAAAATTTAGCAATGTGAGAAGATTAGTAGTTCCAAAACATAGTCTGAAATATGCCATTTATAAAAAATGATCTACCACTATAAAACATGGAATCATGATTTCTTGGTGTTTATGGTAAAACTACAGTGATGTCCTGATAAGGTTTTATATGAAAAGTGCATATAAACATGATTTTGTTTCCTACCATTAACAAACCGACTAATTCTACATTATGAAACAATTCCTGCTTTATCTCTTTGCAGATTTAGCCAAAAATATCCATTCCAAGTCATTTTAATAGTCTTGTCTCTTCTAAAACATCCGGCAGTGTAGCATTTCACAGCCTATAGCATTTCAAACATCCACCAAATAATAAATAGAAAAAATGTTCAATCAAACTGATTCTTTTAATTTGCATCTTACAGGTGTATTTCTAAGCATATGTTAAGTCTAAGATACTATGAGAATATACTACTTTCAGGTTCATCCCTTTAAATAAAACAGTAGTCTGGCACGTAACAGCACAAAATTCCAAGAATATATGCGCTAATAATGAAAAATTGTTGTCTAGGAACAACTCCAAAAATTTCAAGGAACAACAATAGTAAAAAGCGTTACCTGCAAATACATTTACTTAAACTATCTTTAATGAAAATAATTAATTAACTAGCATGATTCAAATAAAATAAAATAAATAGCAATTTTTTTCTTTATATATATATATATATATTAGCTATTTAAATATTAAATAAGAAAACATAATTAACAATTTTAGAAGCAAACTCACTTCAAAGCCAATTCTGTATGTTGAAGACGATAATAAAAAACAGCTAGATCTCCATAACTTTTCATTGTATCTGGATGGTCAAGACCAAGTTCCCTCTCATTTATATCTAAAGCCTTCTGCTGATAGATCGTTGCCTGCTTGACATGCATATGAGATCAATTTATGACTTGGGGGCATAGAAAAGAATTTTATAAATTCTCCCAAAAGAATAAAAAAACCTAGATTATCATACAAGATAATTAATGTCCTACTAACTTCAATATCGCTTGTTTCTACAAGGAAACTTGATGTCAGATTCTGATAATTGATGGTTAGATGTTAGCCTGCTTGAAATGAAGACGAGACCAATTACTTTGAAGCATAGCACAACGTGCCAATGAGTTCTAAAGGACTAAATCATCCCAAGATAATAAAAGGTATTGCAGAGCCAATAAATATATAAATAAATAAATAAAGAACAAACCAAGATTTTTTTTAAAAAGAAAAGGAACAAAGAAAATGTGAATGGCCTTCTCCGCAGTGTCAATCGTCCTTCTACAAAGGTGATAAAACAAATAAGAAACCATGGGCAACCCATTGTCATGAATTCGCTCTTGGTGTTGAATATCCTTTTCACGGAAAGTTCATCACCTTGAATTAAATCTCCATTCACAAATAAGAGAATTATATTCCCAAAAATATATTCAATCCATCCATCCTTCCAAAATAACTATTACAATCTATTAGACTGTATAAATTCACACATACAACAACACAAGATAGATGGGGGGGTGACCAAACATGGGGAAAGGGTTTTGCATTTAATATGGGAGGGGATTGAGGTATAATTGAGGTTTTTTCTAGTCAAAATGGTTGTTTGGAATAAAGGGCAGATGGAACGATTTCGTTCATGCATGGAAAAAGTATGCACTTAAGGAAGGGGAATCAAGTGCCAGATCTTGTGTGATATGTCTCCAATTGTTGGAAGATGGAAGTAATTAAATTCCCCTAGAAAGTCATAGATTTCGTCAAGCTAGTGAAAATCCACTACTTATATGTAAAATTTTGATATGAAATGATAAATTTATGTTTAAAAATACCAAACTATGAATATGCAGGAAAGTGGTTCTGACGTGGCTTCAATGAGATTTGCTTTTTGAGTGATTATGAAACTTGATTAGGTTAGGGAGGATTGGCCAGATAACAATAGTATGTTTGATATCTCAACTCATTCTCTTGCTCTAAGTTTCCTATAAACTAAGAACATTATATACTAAACTTAAAAAATGCTTCTGCATGAGCTACACATGATTTTTCATCTCATACTTCCACATGAGAATTAATAACTAATTCAGAACTAATAATTTCTCAGCATCATCATTAATTTTATGCCAAATGTTAGTGGTTACATTATGAATCTTCCTCTATTCATTATTTGATAATGTATCAATTACCCATATCGATGAGATATCCTAGAAAACTTGACAAATCGTAAGTCCAAATCATAGTAGTAAATAAAATATGTAGGAGAAAAGTCTCCATCATGAACTAGAGCATAAAGATTTGAATTAAGAATCTCTCGACAATGATGAGACAAGTTTGCAAGTGCCAATGCCTCTCAACCACACTCTGTNAAAAAAAAAAAAAAAACTTAATACTAAATAACATTAGAACAAAACACTTATTACATTAGATTTATTGCCGCAGAACACTGTAGATTTCGCCACCACTGGGAATAGAATCGAAGTACAAACAGGATGTTGCTCACAACTTATGCAGACATATTGTTAGGTAATCTCAACTTTAGAAGAGCTATTGAGTGAACTTCCCTTTTGCAAAGTTAACAGTATTTTCCATCGGATAAATGTCCATCCAAGAGGGACTCCATGATCGCACCTTTTAAGAACTTTTACCACGAATCAAAAATTAGCTCAGCACAATACCCCTACAGCCTTCAAAAAAGTATTAGGAGATACAAAATTGAATTCCAAATAGTTCTAAGAACCCAAGGAATGAGCTCAAATTTACCTCCCTCCCTCATTTGCCAGAGTAGATTAATTGTTTTTGGAATAACAAATCGTGTAAGACTTTTCCTTCTCCAGTCTCTTTTCTTACAATTCAAAACCTCGACTTATTCAGCTTCGCTGTCACTATAATCAGCCCAACATGTTACAGACTTTTGAACATTTGCAGATTCAGAAGATTCTACTTCCACGGTTGTACCTTCAGGAACTGCATCTCTAGCTTTTGTATTTATCTCCAATGTTATAGACTTTTGAACACTAGCTGGCTCTGAAGATTCTGCCTCCACAGTTGCACCTTCAGGAACTGCATCTTTAGCTTTTGTATTTATCTCAGGATCAACCACACCAACCTTCTCACTCTCTTCTGTAGAAGGATGGACACCTTGATCGTTTCCTTTAGGCAAACCTTCACTGTTTTCAGAAACGTTGGCAGAAACAGTTGGTGATGCTGCTAAACTGTCTGATGAAGCTGAAGATTCTGGAGAAAAAACAGGGAAGCCATACACAGAAGCTGGGTAGCCATTAGGGAGCCATGGCTGGCCAGGTATGAATTCAGCAGCATCTGGATTCATGGCCTTTGGACTAAAACCAGTTCCATCAACAACAATCGGCTCAATATTTTGAATGGTGAGCTTATTCCTAGCACCTCGATGCCCGGCACGGTTGTAAATACCAGCAAGACGGGGACCATAAGGAATCCTTGTTGTAGCAGATTGATGAGAGTGCTTACGAATAGGATTAGTTGTCAAAATTGGCGGCATAATGACTGGTGGAGGCAGAATTCCTCCATGTTCGTTTATGAATGGAATTGAAGCTGAACCAAAGACCGGCATGTTAGATGGATTGAATGGAGGTGCAGATGCTGAAAGTTTCTTGCTTGCTTCCTTTGTTTGTTGATTATTCTCCACTTCCATTGTTGAATTTCTCTCATTTTCCCCTCCACTGGAAAGGTCAGAAGCATCATCTTCTTGTTCCACAGCATTCTCTACGGAGGCAGGCACATTTCCATCAGAGTAAGATAGTTCATGAGGAACAGCTACAGCTTCCTCAATTTCCTTCTCGACAGAATCTTCAATAGCTATGGACGTCTCAAATTCTTCCATGACATTGTGACCAGTCTTGCAATTTTCTGTATCATTCCCCATTTCTTTGGACAGTTCAGTTTCAGATGAAGTCATCCTTGAATCGTTCGAACCATCACAATTCATAGAGTCCACCATAGCAAGACATTTTACTTGTGCTTCCACTTCTGTAGATGATATTGTCTTAGCAATAACATTTTCTTCTGGAACCCCTCTCTCATCAATTGTAGGTTCTTTAGCTTCATCTTCAATGGCTTTATCTTCTTCAGTTTGTTTTTCATTGGGTTGTAATTCCACTATGGTCAACTCCGTGCATGCTTCACCATTCTGGTCACTGTGATGCTCATCTCGTGGTGATTGTTGTTCTACAGGCTTCATTATAGTACCCGGTGAAGCTAATGCCACCTCCTTGTATGATAAGTTTTTCCTAGTGGACGGACCATTCATTGAAATTGTTGATGGAGCTGCCTTGGCAGCCATACTGATGGTTGGAGGTTTGAAACCAAAGCTGGAAGCTTTTACATTTTTATCTGAAAAAGGACTCGTGGAATTAGTGGAACTGGTCTCACTTGGTGAGGTTCTTGGAGAGGAGAAGTTTGAGACCGCTCTTCCCCTATATCTACCTGTTTCTCCATTATTAATGGCGTTGGTGTTCAGTCTTGCAAGGCTAGGTCTCCTTGAACTGGAAGGCTTACGGTTTGAGAAAAACCGTCCCTTGGGAACTGCTTCCTGCCATCCTTCATCGGAGGTTTCACCCTGTTCGCTATCATTCTGTGAACTTGATGGCATGGGAGCAACGGAATTATGGAGTTTCCCATCTTTAGATTCCATAGGCTGGTTAAGAGCATTATTCTCTTTATCATTGGAGATATTGTTCTGTGGATAATCTGTTTTTTTCTTTTCCTCCTTTAGCTCTTCATCTTTGATTGTTTTCCATTGATTCTGTTCAATCCTGTCCTTGATCTGTATTGTGAACATATTGCTTAAAGTAAGCAATTCAGGCTGTGGGGGAGGGGGGTTAAAAAAGAGAGAATAGAATGAAAAAATCATTACCTTTGTCCGGGCTTGTTTCTTTTGAATCTCTCTTAGTTTAAGCTCCTCATCTGGATTTATGTAATCAAGAAGATCTGAAACACTGTAGAGCATTTCAAAAAACAAACCACGAACACAAAATATCAGGATAAGCAGGTTTTGCTAAAGTTTCTACAACATAGTGCTCCTAAATGTAGAATATTTTAAAACATCAAAAAATAATATCACATTTCTACCTTAGATGACCTTTGCTAGCAATTGAAGCATCGGGCTTTGGAGTACCGTTCCGTGCAGCTTCCTGCTGTTCTTGTACCTTAGACTCGAAGTACTCAAGCCAAGCTGCAGCATCCTGCATGGATTCATAGAAAAGAAGTTCCAGGTGCACAAGTATCAAATATAATGAAGTTGGCATATCAATAAAGCACAGCTGAATTTACCTGGGTGCGAAGATCTTCTGCTCCAAGCTTCGTTTGTAGTATTCGAAGGGTTGTCTGCTCATGTTGAACACTTAAAGTGTATGCTTCCATCAAGGACAGAGCAATAGCAATTGCATGATAACTGGCAGCGGTCTGTGACATATTTGATAAAGAATTAACATAACTTTATGAGTAGGAAAGTGATGGGAGTGGAAAAATGGAAGAAACCTGAATATGATCTGCTCCTAATAATCTTTGGTTGCACTTGAGGGCTTCATGCAGGTATCTGAGTGCCACATGAACGTTTCCCAGCCCTTCTTCCATCATTGCTACATTGATATAGGTTGCTGCCGTGTTGGGATGTGAGGGACCACAGGTCAGGTGCAAAAGATACAAGGCCCGATTAACATACCTAGCAGAATAAAGATTCAGATTGTCATGGAGTTAGAAAATGGCAATAAGTTGTATTTATATGAAGTGTGCGTGTGTTTAAAACATGAAAACCAAAATTAATCACGTTAACCTGACTGTTTAAGGGAGCATGAAATTCAAAATCAATAAGATTGTCATATGATTAGTCTAAATTTAAGTTTAAATTAATGCCAATTAAATTTTAAGTTAACCCTAAACATTACCTAATTCAAATTCAAAATTCCCAGAATAATCAAACATAATCGTCTCATTCTTTCATAAAAACGCACACATCAACCACATCCAATAATCATAACTATAACAACCCACAAAACCCAAATTAAACAGCACCATCACAGCTTTTTTTATTTATTTAATTATTTGCTAAATATTTGCAAAACAACTGCCTCAATCATAACTTTATAATGGCCATCAATGTCCTAATAATTCAAACAATTAGTGATGTTCATCATAGCCTCCTCCATATTTATTTAATTAACTTAAACCGAGCCAAGATTGAACTTATTGCAACCAAATCAACTAACACATACTTAAGGAATAAAATATAAATTTTCTTGCCCTATACAACCCTTCACAGTCAATCATCATTGGCATGTAAAAAAAATAACAAGTCTTTATCCCACTAAGTGGGGTCAACTACATGAATCTTTTTTCTCCATTGTGTCCCATTGAGTGACATATTTTCATTTAATTTTAATAATTTGATATCATTTTTTATACAACATGCTCAAGTATTTTTAGGTCTACCTCGACCTTTCTCAGCATAAGCCGAATCTAAGACATCTATTTTTCAAACAACATCATCAAATAATCGACGTTTAATGTGAACAAACCATCTAAAATGACTCTCTAATCTTGTCTGCCACAAGAGCTACACCAACCCTTTCACAGATACATTCGCTTCACATTTTATCTCTACGAGTCAAGCCACTCATCCACCTAAGCATTCTCATCTCAACAACATTTAATTGGGTTTTATGCTTCTCCTTTATAGGCCAACATTCTATGCCATAAAACACTGCAGGTCTCACCACCATCTTATAAAATTTTCCTTTTAAGTTTAAGCGGCACTTTTCTATCACACAATAGACCCAATGCATTCCTCCACTTTAACCATGCAATTTGAATTCTGCTAATAATATCTCTATTGTCGCAACTCTGTCACTAGATATACTGCTATTACTAGAATTACATTACATGTATTAAATTTTAGATTTACTCAAACGAAGACCTTTAGACTCTAATGTAGACCTCCATAATTCAAGTTTATCCGGAATAGTTTCTCTAGTATTATCCACAAAAAGAATATCATAAGCGGAAAGCATACACCAAGGTAAATCCTACAATAAATGTCTAGCAACTGCATCCAAAACTAAAACCAAAAGATATTAGCTTAAAATGAATCACTGATGTAATCCAACTGAAATAAGAAAATACTTGGTCAATCCTCCTATTCATACACAAGTAATAGCTCTAGTATTCATATCTTTAATAACTGGAATATAAGCCATATCAACACCTTTTTTCTAGAACTTTCCAAGGAACTTCTTTTGAAACCTTATCGTAAGCTTTTTCTAAATCAATAAAAATTGTATATAGATCCTCCTTACTCTCTTTGTACTTCTCCATCAAACCTCTCAATAAATGAATAGCTTCCATAGAAGACTTGCCAGACATAAATCCAAATTGATTAGGAAAAGCTTTGTATCACGTCTTAACCTATGTTCAATTACTCTCTCCAACAATTTTAATGCATGACACATTAATTTAATTCATCTATAATTTGCACACTATTGTGCATCCCTTTATTCTTAAAATTGGGGACCAAAATACTTTTCCTCCACTTGTCAGGCATTTTTTTAATTTTTAAAATAATAATAATAAATTTAATAAACAAAAGAATTCACATATCTCCTAAATATTTTCACACTTCCATTAAGATATCATCAAGTCCTGATTTTCTACCCAAGGTTTTCTTTAAAGCCTCCTCAACTTCCTTTTAATAATGCGACGGTAAAAATAAAAAAGTTTAATTATTATTAACAGTATTGAGATAACCAAGATCAATCGTATTTTTAAAATTTTCATTGAAAAATTTGTCAAAATATCTCACCCACCTATGTTGAATATCTTCCTCAAAGAAATAAATTTTATAATTTTCATCTTTAATACAAACTTGAATTGAATCTCTTTATTTTATTTTTCTCTTTGTTTGGCTAATTTATACATATATATTTCGCTCTCTTTATTATCTAATCTATCATAAAAATTACTAAAAACAGAACTCTTAGCATTACAAACTATTCTCTTAAAATTTTTACAGGCGACCTTATATTTTTTCCAGTTCTATAAAATTTGACATTTAAATTAATTTTTATAACAGAACTTCATATATTTTATCTTTTCTTGCACATTATTATTCCACCACCATTTATTTTTATTTATAAAAAATTTTTAATTTTGATTCCTCAAGTACATCATTTGTCATTTATTTAATAGTATTTGTTACTTTATCACACAAAAAATTTAACTTCTTTAAGAACATCTCAAATCATAAAATCTTGAACTTTACTTGTCAAAAGAATTTTGTCTTTTAGGTGCTCCGATCTAATTCTATGACAATGGTTCATTGTATTTTTTACCTTTCAAGTCCTCATCTTAAAATGCAGAACTAATTATTGATGTTAAATACTTAAATTTTTACTAGGAATAGCCTTACTACATTCTCGAAGATCTCTTTTTCTCATGAGAAAATAATCATTTTATGTTTTATTAGATCCATTATATAAGTAATAATATGCACATCTCTTTTCTCAAATAAAATATTAACAATAATAAAATAATAAGCTAAAGCAAAATCTAATATGGTTCTACGTTCTTCATTAATTAATCCAAAACCTTAGCGATCATGAATATTCCAAAAATCTTCTACCATCTCTCAACATATCCATTTAAATTTTTTCCAATAAAAACTATTTTTTCAAGAGGTATAAAATAAAAACTAAAATAAATATAGTTAAACAATAAAAAAAACAATTGCATAAATATATTTGCTTGATGTGATGCTCCCAATGGAGATAAACACAATGATTTCCATCAAACCTGTCCGACTTAAATAAATTTAGCTTTAACAAATTTAATAATTGATACTCATCCAACAAACCAAGATATAAATTTTATGCCTCCAGTGGATTAATCAATAGGTCATCACTATCAACTTCGTCACATCAATGAATAAAATTTCTCTAGAATACACTATTAGTGGTGGACAAAATCTCATCATCTAGAATAGTCTTAGGAATAAGCTGCCAAAAAAAAATAAATAATCTGACAAAAGATGGAATATGGATGAGGTGGAAAAAGGTAGAATTTAAGGAATCAAATCAGGTACATTGAAAAGTTAAATTATATCAGAATTTCTTGGAATTTTCAATTTGTAGAGATTAGTTCTAACGTGTTGCACAGTTTTAAATGGTCAAATCTTCCTTGTATTTAATTTATGAAATGTTCCAAATGAAGGTCTTTCTAGATTTAAATGCGGCATGATCTTATCATTAGCCTAAATTTCACATATCTGCTATCATAACTAGTAGCTAATTCTCTGTGAATAACCACGTACAGATTATGTGTATATTGTGCAAATAATTTCACAAAGGAGCTACGATAAGATTTTATCAGTATATCATACAAACTTTCTATGTTGATGCCCTATGGCAATCTCATATGGNAACCACGTAAACGATCTGTGTTTGCTTGTGTTCTTTTTCGTCTCATTTCTATGCCAGGAAGTACATATCTCACAACAGGACTCGTAACATTATACTTATTCATATATACATTGCATGCAAACAAAGTCACAGGCAATCAAATGCCGCCTAAATACAGAAATTTTATCAGACAACGTAAGAAATTCCGTAAGCTTCAATTAACCTATACAACTAGATCACTCAATTATAGGTGACAATAGTTGAAAATTAAGTTGTGATGTCATTTTCCTTCCAGATAGTTTTCAAGAATAACAATTGAACTTTATATTGTGGTCTGAAGCACTTGTTTTAGGTAAATCATATAATTTAAAAACTTCATTAAAATAAAATTTAGCAATGTGAGAAGATTAGTAGTTTCAAAACACAGTATGAAATATGCCATTTATAAAAAATGATCTACCACTATAAAACATGGAATCATGATTTCTTGGTGTTTATGGTAAAACTATGAAAAATTCTACAGTGATGTCCTGATAAGGTTTTATATGAAAAGTGCATATAAACATGATTTTGTTTCCTACCATTAACAAACCGACTAATTCTACATTATGAAACAATTCCTGCTTTATCTCTTTGCAGATTTAGCCAAAAATATCCATTCCAAGTCATTTTAATAGTCTTGTCTCTTCTAAAACATCCGGCAGTGTAGCATTTCACAGCCTATAGCATTTCAAACATCCACCAAATAATAAATAGAAAAAATGTTCAATCAAACTGATTCTTTTAATTTGCATCTTACAGGTGTATTTCTAAGCATATGTTAAGTCTAAGATACTATGAGAATATACTACTTTCAGGTTCATCCCTTTAAATAAAACAGTAGTCTGGCACGTAACAGCACAAAATTCCAAGAATATATGCGCTAATAATGAAAAATTGTTGTCTAGGAACAACTCCAAAAATTTCAAGGAACAACAATAGTAAAAAGCGTTACCTGCAAATACATTTACTTAAACTATCTTTAATGAAAATAATTAATTAACTAGCATGATTCAAATAAAATAAAATAAATAGCAATTTTTTTCTTTATATATATATATATATATTAGCTATTTAAATATTAAATAAGAAAACATAATTAACAATTTTAGAAGCAAACTCACTTCAAAGCCAATTCTGTATGTTGAAGACGATAATAAAAAACAGCTAGATCTCCATAACTTTTCATTGTATCTGGATGGTCAAGACCAAGTTCCCTCTCATTTATATCTAAAGCCTTCTGCTGATAGATCGTTGCCTGCTTGACATGCATATGAGATCAATTTATGACTTGGGGGCATAGAAAAGAATTTTATAAATTCTCCCAAAAGAATAAAAAAACCTAGATTATCATACAAGATAATTAATGTCCTACTAACTTCAATATCGCTTGTTTCTACAAGGAAACTTGATGTCAGATTCTGATAATTGATGGTTAGATGTTAGCCTGCTTGAAATGAAGACGAGACCAATTACTTTGAAGCATAGCACAACGTGCCAATGAGTTCTAAAGGACTAAATCATCCCAAGATAATAAAAGGTATTGCAGAGCCAATAAATATATAAATAAATAAATAAAGAACAAACCAAGATTTTTTTTAAAAAGAAAAGGAACAAAGAAAATGTGAATGGCCTTCTCCGCAGTGTCAATCGTCCTTCTACAAAGGTGATAAAACAAATAAGAAACCATGGGCAATCCATTGTCATGAATTCGCTCTTGGTGTTGAATATCCTTTTCACGGAAAGTTCATCACCTTGAATTAAATCTCCATTCACAAATAAGAGAATTATATTCCCAAAAATATATTCAATCCATCCATCCTTCCAAAATAACTATTACAATCTATTAGACTGTATAAATTCACACATACAACAACACAAGATAGATGGGGGGGTGACCAAACATGGGGAAAGGGTTTTGCACTGAATATGGGAGGGGATTGAGGTATAATTGAGGTTTTTTCAAGTCAAAATGGTTGTTTGGAATAAGGGGCAAATGGAACGATTTCGTTCATGCATGGAAAAAGTATGCATTTAAGGAAGGGGAATCAAGGATTCAGATCTTGTGTGATATGTCTCCATTCGTTGGAAGATAGAAGTAATTAAATTCCCCTAGAAAGTTATAGATTTCGTCAAGCTGGTGAAAATCCACTACTTATATGTAAAATTTTGATATGAAATGATAAATTTATGTTTAAAAATACCAAACTATGAATATGCAGGAAAGTGGTTCAGACATGGCTTCAATGAGATTTGCTTTTTGAGTGATTATGAAACTTGATTAGGTTAGGGGGGATTGGCCAGATCACAATAGTATGTTTGATATCTCAACCCATTCTCTTGCTCTAAGTTTCCTATAAACTAAGAACATTTATACTAAACTTAAAAAATGCTTCTGCATGAGCTACACCTGATTTTTCATCTCATACTTCCACATGAGAATTAATAACTAATTTAGAACTAATAATTTCTCAGCATCATCATTAATTTTATGCCATATGTTAGTGGTTACATTATGAATCTTCCTCTATTCATTATTTGATAATGTATCAATTACCCATATCGATGAGATATCCTAGAAAACTTGACAAATCGTAAGTCCAAATCATAGTAGTAAATAAAATATGTAGGAGAAAAGTCTCCATCATGAACTAGAGCATAAAGATTTGAAATAAGAATCTCTCGACAATGATGAGACAAGTTTGCAAGTGCCAATGCCTCTCAACTACACTCTGTTTTTTATAGCTAATTCGTTGATTTAATTGAGCATATTATTAAAGAAAAGCGTCTAAACAAAATGCATGCCTTTAACAGCGAGTAATTGCATTGTTAACAACCAAATAATGGAGAGGATAGCGACTAGTTTGTATCTTCTTCCCCCATACCTGCTGAGATGTCAAAAACTAGAATAGGCTATAGATGGCAATTGAAGGTTACTGGCAGAGAGAAAGAATGGTCTGAGGATCCTGTTATTCTTAAACTAAAAAATAAAGGAGAAGGTAAGTCGAGGAATATTGGAGGAAGAAGGGGAAACTATATGGAAGAATTAGTAATTCTTTGACTCTTATCTTAAAGTTAACATCCAATTGCTTTATATTTATAGAAGAATAAGATTCAATTGATGCCTATCCACAATTCAATTGAAATACACCATTTCAGTAAATGTTATTTAATTTTTCTGCATCTATTTATGTTATGGTTAGCCGTCCCTTAAAAATAGTAGACTCCATAATATTCTTATTAGAAGCTCTTTGGGCCATTGTTGGATAAGAAGTGCAATTTTGTTTTGTAGTTGTCTTCATTAATCACTTGAATTTGCTTATCATCTTTCCGTGGTTGCTCCCATACCTTTTCGAATCAATTTACAATTTCATAATTTTAGCGGCCACTCAATTTATAATTGTAACTTTATCCTTCCAAGCATTGCAACCATCTATATACACTGTCCACATTTATTGATCCATTACAGGTAGGTAACTCCAGATTTGAATCTCTTCAAATAGAAATATGTTTCTGTAGTAGACCCTAAACATGATTTTCTTCCTCTTCCCCATCTCTAAATGGTACCTCACTATTGACCTCTATAAAATTTTTGCAACTCGATGATCACACCGATTATACCTAAGGGTGTTCGATGGAGGCGAGCAAAGATGAATTACAGATGTGGCGATGAACTGATCAAAGATTCCAATTTTCACTGTTGTCGTGTGTCTTCCCCATACATGCACGTGTCGGCTGTTATTTATTTTAATTTTGAAAAATATAGGAAAATATGAAAATAATTTTTGATAAGAATATGATTTTTGAAAGTAACATTTTGATTTAAAAATAGGTGAGACCAAACGAGTCTCGCATTTTGAATAGTTTGAGTAACTAAGCACGATACCACAAGTAATACACTTATCCCGAAGAATAAACATATCACCTGTAGTATACTCAATCACCTAAACTAAAGAATTTGTGACATTTATTTGGTCTGCGAAATATTTTATATGAGGCCAACAAGTTCCCCTACTTAATACGAGGATTAGATAAGGTTTATTTTACCTGGGTTCCAAGTTCCCTATGGAGGCAAGCCCCTATAGTTAATTACATCTTAAATGACCGATGTCAATTAAAAAAACTCTCGATTAAGATCAGTGGTTTTACTTTCCAGATTTCAAAGTTTAAGTTTCAAAGATTAGACATGAGAAAATCAAATGGGAATGACCCAAATAGGAACAGTTATTTTAAGGAATCCAAATGAGCGAATAATAGGAGATATCATAAATCCGGGGAGAACCCCAATGACCTCCTAACTATCCTATTGTTTGACTTTAGGTCTTTGAAATGATGTTATTTAATGTTTAATCCTACAATATATTTAGAATTCAGGACTTATATTCGCACGATATCTGATCGTGCAAATAGCCTAAAAAGATGGGAGGATTTACACCGTACTGTACGGTAACCTCGAAATCCTAAAGTGTTAGGACTTATAATTGCACAACAGGATTGTGCAAAAGCCTAAAGGTGATATGTGAGGGTTTATGTTGCGCTAAGCAAACCACCTCGAACTCTTATAGGTTGTTATTTAAACTAAGAGAAGTAATCAATGTGAATGAGTTTTGATGTTGATAATCCACCTTGAAGTTGTTCCTCGTCGTGCTGCCCACAGTGTTCGCTCCAAAACTCTTCGTAGTAGCACCTCCTGGTTTAATGTTAATTCCTATATAACCACTAGGTTTTTCTAAATTAAGGTATAGTATGTATCAAAGTAACAAAACATGCAGTATAAAAGAAAAGAACAGTAGAATGTACAATAAAGAGAAAGAACAGTATAGCATGCTAGGAGAAAAATATAACAAACTAGGAAGACAATATTGCAGACTAGGAAAACAGTATAACATGCATGATATAAAATGCTGTAATGTAAATTAAACATGTATATTTGAGAAGTCTGTTGTTCCTTTAAGCTAACTAGTATTCACTGCATAAGCAAAAGAAACATTGCCTGAAAAACTCGATAAAATCGACAAATAATCCCGATAAAAAATTCGAGAAAATTGACGAATAACGATCCAAATAAAACTATAAAAAACCTCGGGAAAATCTTGGAAAAAAAACCACGAGTGCTTTGTCCAAAAATTTCAAGAAAAAACATATGAAAAAGTCCGAAAAGAAGGAAGCGCAAGCACTCGGGTCGGGGCTAGGCTCAAATATATATATATTTGTACTCGAGGGTCGTCGAAGGCTACTCGGTCACCCGGATGTATAAAGTCCGTCACTCCACTAGAAGGATATCCTACTGAACCTAACTTAGGAGGGTACTCCTTAGTGCAAAATCGATAATCAACAAGTGGACAACCCAAATGTAACATATTTTTAAATTTTAAGCTTTAGCATGCACATATTTCAAGCATACAAAAGAAAAGTTGTATTTAATTTTGTAATGAAAATATTTTTTATAAATATTATACCTGTTGTTTTCAATTTATTTTATCAATTTTAAAAGAAAGTGTAGTTGTCCACAAGTCGATCACGTCATCGGGCCTATAACTACCAACAACCTAAGAAGGTACGGGTCCCCCTCTAGTGCTATGTCGGCGAATGATATTTTCATCCTACAGTTCATCAGATCCTATAATTTAGTCCTGGTGTTGCAGGATGAGGTATCATTCTGCTCTATCACTGGCGTGCCTTTGTCATCATCACCCTACGCCCCGAAACAAAAACCGACCTACTTGCGACCTTACTTGATGGTTTCACATATAACAAAAGGCTATACATGAGCACTTATGTATCAGACACAAGCATAGAAAATCGAATCAAGAAGCAAGGAAAGAAAAGAATAAAAATGAGGATGAGAAAGAGGAGACACTGATTCACCTAAAACATCGAAGAGACAGATGATGAATCAACCCTCAAAACTGTGGCAAAAAGACCTAGGAAAGAAGGCCCAAGATCCTTGAATCAATCCTAGAAGGATATCATTTTCTCACATTTCATAAATGGATTAACCCAAGAAGGGTATCATTTCCAAATGTTATTTCGAATCAAATTGAAACGGGCCCGAAAGCTAAGGTGAAGATTATACTCATGGCTTCCCCCATCTGTATGCACTCACACCCAAACCTGAACCCAAATGTGGTACTCGTATTATCCCTTCCAAAACTCTTTTCCAAACAACAATTTCATACTCTTCTCAAATCCTTTCAATTTCTCCCTTTTATTAAAAGATTTTCATCTCATACAATCATGGAGCTATGAGATCAAATAAATATTCATAACCAGGGGCAACAATAAAGAGGAATGACCACCACATATTTAAGCTCACGGGTAGACCCAAGAAAGGGAAGGCCATCACAACATAAGCCTATAGATAGGGGCAAAAAAAGGGCAGCCAAGCCCCAAAAACTAGCTCACGGGTTAGACCAGAAAAGGGAACAGGGCTCACGGCCAAGTCAGTCGAAAAGGAAACCACAATAGGTAATACCATCACATTGTATTTGATATCTATAAGAGAGTGAATGGACAAGCCATTATAGATCATCAGGATTGAACCCACTTTCATCCCATAAGGCATAACAATGCTCAAACTAATAATTCCCACATAGCGATAGGTATTGAAATTCATGCATTTTTGGATGACAAACTTGATTACCAATAAAAATCTTAGGAGGAGGAGCATTAAAGAGGAGGCCTCAACCAAACCATGCCCAATAAAGGGGTCAAACCGAGCTTGAAGAATGGACCAATCAGTAAGAGATTTCAGCCAACATAAATCACCAAAAAGGAGCCCAAATCGAGCCCAAGAAAGGGGCAAACCGAGCCCAGCACAGGGGGCAAACCAAGTCCAAGAAATGGTCCAAACAGTAAGTGATTTCAGCCAACATAAATCACTAAAAAGGAGCCCAAATCGAGCCCAAGAAAGAAGCAAACCGAGTCCAACACAGGGGGCAAACCAAGTCCAAGAAATGGTCCAAACAGTAAGGGATTTCAGCCAACATAAATCACTAAAAAGGAGCCCAAACTAAGCCCAAAAAATGGGCAAACCGAGCCTAGCACAGGGGCAAGCCAAGCCCAAGGAATGTTCCAAAACAACAAGGGTTTTCAGCCAACATAAATCACCAAAAGGAGCCCAAACCGAGTCCAGAAAATGGGCAAACCGAGCCCAACACAGGGGCAAGCCAAGAATAATATATCCAACATTTACCCATTCCAAAAGATCTAAAACCAAGACCATCAAATGAGCCAAAAACGGAGATTAATTACCAGCATAATTTCATCTCAAACGAACCAAAACCTTGTCCAACGAATGGGTCAAAACAGGGCAAAATTTTCCATTTATAATTTGATTCAAAAGAAGCCCAAACCAAACCCAATATATGAACAAACCGAGCTTAATACATGGGGTAAAATAGAGAGAATGCTTTCAGCTATAATTTAATCCAAAAAAAAAGAACCAAACCAAACTCAAAGAGGAGGCAAACCGAGCCCAGCACAGAGGGCAAACCAAGCAGCAAAAGGGCAAAACCCAGTCCAACGCAGGAGTAAAACAAGGCCAGTCACATGGGTGAGCAAACAAAAATATTTCCAGCATTTACTCATTTTAAAAGAACTAAAATCGAGCCCAAAGAAGGGACAAAAACCGAGCAGCAAAGGGGTAAAACCCAGCCCAACACAGCGGCAAAACCAAAACCACATCCACTAGAGAAAATTTTGAAACTTAATTTCATCTATTTGTATATTTTAAAATGATCCAAAACCGAGCCTAGCTTATGGGCAAAAATAAGAACAATGATTCCAACATTTATCTAGCCCTGCACAAATAAAACCGAGCCCAAGATGGACAAAACCGAGCAGCATAGAGGCTAAACCAAACCTCAAGATAAAAGGGCTTCAAATTTTGTATCAAATTGTGATAGGCAGTGGATAAACATGAATAAATCCTTTTAGAGCCAACCTTTTCCGACAATTATTCTAAGCATGAATAACAATAATAAAAGCTTTGATAATTTCTCCTAACATGCATTTCTAGAGGGGCAAACTTCATTTCCAAGGTACCAATATAATGTTTCCAAGTATTTCAAGCAAAAAGAATAGAGGCAACCCATACATGCTTCCCTTTTACTGAATCTAATCATGTATCAATGTTTAAGCTTTAGAATGAACTAAACCATGCTTCCATTAATTTTTGTAAGAGGATAGAGATGCCTCAAAATGCCATCCTAAAAAAAAATAGAATAGGAAGAAGGGGAAGAATACCTCTTTTTAGCAGTTTTAAGATAAAAAAATGAAAGACAATTTCAATAAAACCACTCCAAGAGAAATGTTCCTCCTAAAAACTTCAAGAAACAACAACCACGAATGCTCCACACCACAGACACCCGAAAGTATAGCTTAGAGAGGACTTTCGGCAAAGTAAACAGCACGAACACCCCACACTCCAAGCGCACGAGAATCAGATTTTAGAGAAGAGTTTTCTTCCCTAGAGCCTCCCACAACAAAAATACAGCCTCTCCTTTCTCTCCAAAAATTTTCAACAACCCAACACAGAGAATCTAAGAAGCTTTTTATAGGCAGAGAAGAGGGGGAAAGAATCAGCCACCAACCACCGCTTCATGGCCGAATAAAACAAGAGGGACGGAATCGACACAATAAAGAGGGAGAGCGTACAACCACAAAGAGGAGAAGCATCGGCCAGCTCACCTCCTTGCGATTGGAGAGCCGAAAAGTCAAGGGGGAGCTCGAGGAGATGAGCCGAGAGCAAGAACAACAAAGGAAAACCGCGTGGACTCATCGTGGGGGCTACGGCACGGGCGAGAGGGAGAGCTGAGCGCTTCACCTATTCGAACCCGTGAATGGGTCGAACAGGTGATGAAGGGTGCGGGTGGAGCCGTAAATAAGGTTTAGGGTTTAATGTGATTATAATTTAAGGGTAAAATTTATAAAAAGTATTTAATATTTTGAAAAATAAAAATTGAATTTGTGTTTTATTCGTGCGTCTAAACATAACAAAATTGGTATCATTTTTGGATAACTTTGACATTTCGGACGCGCTGGCGCGATCCGTTTCGCTGTCGGAGGTCGTTTTGATGAATTCATCGATTTGCGTGCAAATTTTCTCGTGTCGGAAATATGACAATAAGAGTGCCTTTTCCTACTAAAATTTGTGTCCCAGACGCGTTGAAGCAGTCTAATTTGTCATCAGAGGTCATTTGGAGAAGTTTGTATTTTCACCTATCATTTGGACTTAATTGAAGTCCTGTCCCGTGTGACTTGGTGAATTTTGTGCATTTGGTGTGTGTGTGTGACGATAAAGTCGCGAGGAGGTTTTCCTAGGCCTTGAGGTCCTATTGGGAACTTCTCCTTGATACTCCACATAATGGTCTTTAACCGCTCGTCCATAAGACGATGGTTTTGAGACCATAAATGCTAGACATCGCAAGAAAATAAAAAGTGTTTTTGGAATTTCTAAGGGGACAGGTTTCAATGCTGGTTTTCTAAGATAGTCAATAGGAAACTCATAGAGCTAGATCCTAGGCTCTAAGAAGAATAAGGAAAGACCTCACAAAAATGAGGTCAACAACACGTCCCTCTTTTTTTTTTTTTGAAAATAGGTCTCACTTCCATACACGGAAACTCTCTCCTTCATGTTCTATTCTTCCTACAAAAACGGAAAAAGAAAAATAATATCTTATTCTTCCGGTTGCCGAACTAAACGCACATTCCTCTCCCAAACAACCGCAAAATCTCATGCAAAATCCGTCCCTCACTCTCCCTCTCCATTCTCGCAGGCATAACAGCTCCCTCGCGTGAAGACCCTCTTCTCCCTCCCCATTTTTTGAGAAACCTACGATTCTCCTCAATGCTCCCTCACTGCATTCTTTCCCATCCCACAAACCTTGCTCTCTCGCTGTCCTGAGCACAACCGAGCTGCCAATTACTTCCCCTAGCCGTTTTCCCCTCTCTCCGGCCAAAACCCATGCCAAATTGCCACTCATCTCAGAATCGAGTCCACCGCTGCATACTTTCTGGCAGCAAACCAAAAATCTAGATCTCCCTCACCGGCAGAAAATCCACCTGCTGTTGCACCATCTCCAGAAATAAACAAATCCTTGCTCACTCCATCTTTCCATCCATGTGAATGGCAACTCGCAAAACCCAGCTTGCTGGTTTTCTCACTTGAATCCAAGCATTTCCATCTCCAGTCCATTTCGCACAAGCAACCGAAACCTCTTCCTCTCTACTGCCGTTGCTCATTTGCTGGCAGCAAATTCAAACTGCAGCCCTCTCCAGCCAACGCCCCATCTCTGTCTCCTACTTCACAAGCCACAGAATCCAAGCTTCAGACGCTATTCTCTCCTTTTCCACTATGGCCTGTTGCTTGTTGTCCTTTTTAACTTGAAAAAACCAACAATACCCCACCTGCAAGCCATCTCTTCCCCAGCAACTACTAGTCGAAACGGCAGCTCCGCTTACCTGCTCGACATCTTCCGACCAGAAATCCCCTACTCTTTCATTCAGACACCGCCCAACCAAGCTCCAAGCCAACAAACACCTCAGGTTCAGCCACCCTCCCTCTATTCCTGTCTCCAACTGTTCAAACCCATATAGCCTTCCTCTCTACTTAAATCCCCCAAACAATTTCTCCAACAAACCCTTCAGGAAAACTCCGGCAACCAACACTTAACGGCCACCTCAATCCTTTTTCCGAACACTCAACTTCCACCTTAAAAACAATCAGAAAATAAATTATATATTTTGTCTCTCAGGTTCGCCACGCCGACCTCACACAGAGGTATAATGTCGGGCAATTAAGTAATCATTTGGGTCGTTCCAAATCGGAGGAGAAATTTATTTGGTTATTCATGCAGGCATCAGAAGGGCAGCATACGTCTTTTAGACAGTAGGTAAGAAGACATAGAAGTGCTACCGAAGTTAACCCAACTAACAGTGGCAAACAAATATTATTACTAAATTCAACTACGAAATTATTAAAATAAAAATAAATGGACATGAAATTGCAACAATCCCAATAAATGACAATAGACGGGGTAGATCCAGGGTGAGGGGTGTCATTAGGTGGGTTGGAAGGTGGCGGCAACAAGTGGGAAGTGGGATACAAACCAAGTGGCTGCTTTAGGCAAGCAACAGCAGCAAGAGTAGGTGAGGAACGGCTGGACAACAAACTGGCTGCCTGTCCAAGCCAGGGGCAACAGGTGGTCGGAGCGGAAGTAACAGGTACAGCAAAGGCTTGCTGTCCCGTGGGCGGCAGTGGGAAAAGGGAGACTGTGAGTGATGACAGCGAGAAAAGGGAGATTGTGAGTGATGGCCACTAGGATATAGCAGTTTGGAGGTGGCGGCGGCAAAGGTGGAGGGGAAAGTGATGGTGGCAGCTGGAACTGCAGAAAAACAGCAGGGGAACGGCTGCTCTTGACGGCTTTAGCAAGGAAGGGTAGAGGGTGAATTATCACCATCTTGCGAGTGAGATACAACAGGAGCACTACTCGAACGTTCAGATACATCCCTAGAAAGAAAAATAAAGACGTTGATGGCTGTCCCAAAACAAACACATGAAAAACTACCCAAAACACTGATGAGAACACATAAATAGTCCTAGAATAACTAGGAGTGATACCTACACCCATTAGGTTGCACTTCCACGCCTGGAAGGGCCGACCGGCCCATTAGATTCTTGTACCGAACCGGTCCCTATGCACCAAAAGACCCCATGCTTCCCAAGACACCCACGTCAACAGGTCTTTAAGTACTCAATTGGGTTGTTCCAACCTGAAAGGGAAATTCTATTTTTAGCTAATTACCTCCTCACGGGCAGCTCCTTCCTCTTCTTGGAGATTAGGGGTGTCGAAAATTGACCTAACATGTCAACTCGATCAGAACACAACTCGAAAAATCTAAATCTGAGTTGACTCGAATAATTTTCGGATCAGACTCGAGTTAAAGATCCTAATCTATTTAATATTTCGAATTGATGCATCAAATTAAAAATGACCTGTCAACCCTAAATTGACTTGAAATTGACCCGCCAACTCGGAATTGACCACAAATTTTCTTGAAATTAACCCGAATTGATCCAACTTTAACCCAAATAATGGTTATTCAAATTGTTAAACGGGTTATACAGGTCGGGTTTTAGGTCGGGTCAACAGGATGAAGGCAGGTCGGCTCGGGTTGAGATTTTTGGCCCGTATAATATTTCGGTCATGTTCAAGTTAGATTTACTTGAGATACATTGTTTTCTTTCCATGGAATTGACAACTAAAAATTGCAGCAAATATCTTTAATAAGACCGCCGATTCTACAAGTTTTCCAACTAAGGCTTCCAGTTTATCTAATCTAATTTTACTTCTTGGTTATCCAAAAAAGGTTCTTAAAAGATAATGGGACCGATATTGAAGTTAACCTAACTCACAAAAGGAAAAACATATAACATTACCGAAAAACAAATAAGTAGTTACAATCAACACACCGAAACAACAACATGATACCCAAAAATCTAAAATAGCAACAGACAATACACAAATAATCAAGCTAGGGTGGGATCTTGGGGTGTTGGTGATGATCGGCGGGGGTTTGGAAAGGTGGCAACAATGTAGAGGAAGGCTGGACGACGGGGAAACAATGACACAACAATGGTCGTTTGCTGTCCAGGGGGCAGCACGCAGAAAAGAGTGGAAACAACAACAGGACAGCAAGACAAGCGGTGGCACCTTGCCTTGTGGGTGGAAACAACAAGGTAGGTGGGTGGAAAACAAGGAATGACAAGTCAAACAGGGCCAGTTTTCTCTTTGGGGGTGGTAGTAGCAAGGTAGAGGGGTTTTGGGGCAGCTGTGTAGGTTGGAAGCTGGTAGGAATGGCTGGGACAGCTGGGTAACCTCAATAGTAAGTGGTAGGGACAGCTAGGGATGATGGAACAGGTAAAGACAACAACTCCTCATTGTCTGGGATGAGGGCAGCAAGCTGAAATGCGGATGGTGGTGGATGGGAGATGGGAAAACGGCAGGGAAATAGCAGCAGGCGGCTGTTCAGAGATGGCTACAGCAATGGAGGGCACCAGAAGTGATGCTGCGAGGATATAGGTGTGTCCCGGCACCTTCCTACTACCTTCCTACCCTTGCTTCTGTTGTCCCGGCATGCAGCCCACGTGTCTTCCTCGCCCAAGGCCATTATTTGTGTTGCTTGTTGTTTATTTCATGTTGTTGTGACTAATTTTAATTTCAGCAATAATATTATTATTTCTTTTGTGGTTTGGGTTAAATCCAAAATCAATTTCTATCAGAACTAGCTCAACCCTAATCATATTCTAGAGTTTCCTAGCACCCTCTCCTACCCAAGCCACCCCTGCCAAAACTTTTTCTCTTCCGATTCCCAAACCTCCGGCAAAAATTTGACATAATCTTAAATTTTCCCTTGCTGATACACCAAATTAATTTTTCTGCACAGTCAATGAGTCTCCTACACCCTATTTCACCTCCCAACCCTAAACCCTAGCCATGCCACCAACAATATACATGCCCGAGCTTTCCCGAGATGAGATACGGAGAGAGATTTGTAAACTTCAGCGGTGACTCATGGACATTGAAAATGAAATCTAATGGGAGGTCACCCTAGACCGCGATCTGGAGAGTTGAAGTAAATGAGAGTATGTGAAGATGAAGCGGGAGACACGACGTTAGTTCCTACCAACTTATTAACGACAGAAGTTGCGGACTCTAGCTTTAGAAGTGGAGAGACCACATCACCAAGCGGCCCTCCTACCTTCTATCCAGCAAAACCAATCCGCAAGTTTATCGCATTCAAGAAGTGTTGCAAGTGCCATGGATTTGGGTACGTTGAAGCAGAATGCACAACCTGGGGATTGATCTATTTTACCTAGCAGGGCGTCGTTGAAAATTTGGGAAAGGACGTCGCAGACACCGAAGCCGATGAGGACAAAGAAGGACCAACATCCAGTTGAGGAAGTAAACAATGATTCAGAAGAACATTGTCAATGGATTTGAATTACAAGTGCCACGTATTTGGGTATGTTGAAGCAGAATACATAACCTTGGGAGTGATCTATTTTATTCAGCAGGGTGACGTTGAAAATTTGGGTAAGGACGTCGCAGACACTAAAGCCAAGGAGGACATAAAGAAGGACGAACATCCAGTTGAGAAAATAAATAATGATCCGAAAGAACATGTGGACCTCAAAAGGGATTCTCATTTTTCTGTCAACAAGGAAGAAACACCAATTTCGGTTGACCCTGAGCTAGAGATGCCAACGGAGGTAATAGTAGTTGCTTTAGAAGGTAATGATTCTTAGATAATGGGCGTTCATGCAATCATGCAGAGCACGAAATTATAGTGCCTCGAGCTAGCATTTTGTAGGCTTTGAGAGGAACATCAGCAGGATTGATCTTGTATTTCCAAAAGGCCAAGAATTTGACGAGGCAACATCAGATACAGACAGGGCAACTACAGATAAGAGAGATGCATAGTTTTCAAATGGATAGACCCCTTCCTCAGTTGCCCCTATAAAGGTCCAGCATGCTAGAAATAGGGTCGTTGTGTCATGTTGAGGATATTATGCGGAGCTATTTAAAATTTAATTTCAAGTCAACATGGGACACATCGTCAGATGTCCAGATGGGAGAGATAAACCTCAGCTTTTTAGAGGGCCAGAAGTGCTTGATACGAACGAAAATTTTGTAATCAGATTCAGGTCCTATTAGTAGAGAAGAGACCTCAAATGAGTGGGAGCTAGTGAGAGTGGTGCAGTCTACTAAATAGTTCACCCTAAAGCAGATTTTTCCTCACATACTAGTTTATCAGTTACACCCAGTCGGATACGAGCAGTGGAAGAAACAAGTTAAATCTAGGATAGCACAGTTTCTAGTCCGCGACACATGGTTCGATGCGTCGTCTGCCTTAGACCGGTGCTCGTGCCTTATTTTCGATATGAACTAAGCCTAATGACTCTATCAAATACATTTGAAAGAGAAAATAAAGACTTGACATGCAGAAACTTGTCAACACGAGTTAACTTATGCAATCGTATATGAGTCGTGACCTTTATATTAAGGAGCTAAATAGCACCTGCAAACAAAGAGTTAGTAGAAATCACATGCTCCCCCTTCTATAGTATCTGTGTGTGTGAGTATATTTAGGCACGGCTCCCTGCAAAATAACACTCTAATATACTACCATGCACATCAAGCATGCAAGCACACAAAAAAACACAAAAGTTACGCATGACTAGAACAATCAAACCACTAGAGAAGAATACCTCTCATAGTTTGAATTCTGTGAGAGGTGCAAGGAATTGTTGTGTGATTGTAAGGATAACAATTTGGGAAGGAGCTTTTCTTCATTTCTCAGAGAAGAAGATAAGTTTCTTGTATTTTCATTGTCTTGCATTGAATTAATTCATAGAATTTAACTTTGTTTTAATATAAGAAGTTGTTCTTTGTGGTTTTCTTCATGAAATCTGAGTAGATTCCTTTTCTTTTCTTTTGTGATGACATAGTAGCATGTGGAGGGAGTAAATTTAATTGGAATCATGTTAATTTAGTAATTGTGATGGCTTTTCATGTGAACTTCATTTACATTTCAATTTGGTCAATTATAGTGTTAACATTCGTTGTGAACCCATAAGATCTGGGAGGGTTATGGCTTCTGTCAACTTATGAAAACCAACCTAATCTATATGGTGAAAGAAAAGTAATCCTTAGGTTAGTGCAAATAAATAGAAAGATGATTTTAACGTGGATAACTAGGAGGTTTCTAGAATGACAGGAAGAAACAATTCCTGTGTTAGCCCAGTTTCTTTATGCACTTGGAAAAGGGTAAAGAAAATGAATGCTCTTACTTATCACAAATTTTAGTTGGGGATTCTAATTGATGTACACCTACACTAGCTACTAGTTCCATTACAAGAGAAGGGAACCTTTAAATAGCTTGAACCTTCTGTTTCATGTAGCCTAGCATATTTTGTTGTTTAGTAAACTTAGAAGTTAGTAGTAGATAAGTAGAATTTCTAGCTCACAAAATATCAAACCTATTTCCTAGCTAAGATTCTCTAGATTTAGCTAGAAAATATTTTAAGTCCTTCAATTTACAACCTTTCCTGTGGGATCGATACTCAGGACTAAAGAAAGTCCTACATTACTTGAACGATACGTGCACTTATTTTTATACCTGGTGTGTTACGTGATTAAATTTATAAAATATATTTTGAAAATTATAATATTTAAATCCTAAATCACTAGGTATACTGTAGAGAAAGTAGCGGTCACCGGTTTGAAAAATTAACAAATTAAAGGTGTTTTGTGTGAATGCAGGGTTGGCTATTAGTGGATGCTAGAAAGCCTAGAATAGGATTAGGGTTAGCTCTGATATCAGATGATACCGAAGTTAACCCAAACACCAATAGAAACATAAATATCATTACTGAAAAGGGCAATAAAAGGTTACAACCAAACACAGTTGAAAGGGAAATACAGCGACAAACATAAAAAACCTTTACTAGACTATATCAAAAGGTGGTGGTCAGTTTGGTAAGTGGACGGTAGGAGCAAAGTAACGAATTGGTGGACGACAGAAGGAAAGTGATGAAACGGTGGACGGATGTGGGAGGAAGGAGAAGTTGTGGGCTATGATGAGCAAAGGTTGAGGCTAAACGGCTTAAAGACAACAAATAGGGGTTGGTTGGAGGGATGAAGCGGCGGCAAACTGCCAAGAACGGCTGTTCAGAGCGGTGGCAGAGAGCAAACAGCTAAGAGTGGTTGTTCAGGGAGGTGGCAGCAAATAGGAATGACAGAGCCGAGTGCGAGGAATGCTTCAGACTGAGGGACAGCAAAGGGGTGTTGTCCTGGGGTTGCAACAGCGAGGGGGATGGTTGCACAACAAAGACGAGTTGTTGGAATTAATGACAGCAGGTGGGAGGTGGTTCGAAGGGATAATAGCAGGTGGAGGAGGTGGTGGCGGCAGTTGGAGTTGCAAAACAACAACAGGTTTGTTGTATGGTGGTTCCGACAGTGAGCCAAGACAGCGGCGGCAATGAGGAGAGGAATGTGAAGGATGAAAAAGTTGGAGATAAATACTCCTACAAGAATGAACTACAATCAAAGCACCACTCGATCCCTTTGAAGGAGATTACCACCATGGAAGACATATAGCCAGAGCACTACCAGCTTTAGATACAGTCCTAGAAGGAGAAAATATGGATGCCGGCGGTTGTTCTGATAGAACGCGATCCAAAACTGACCTAGAATAGAAAAACAACATATATAGACCTATGGTAAGTAAGGAGTGAACCCCACTCCAATTGGGTAGTAAATTCACGTTAAGGGTCAATCGACCGTCTTGGACTAGTCTAAGCAGCTGCGCACTTGAGAAATCCCGCATCGGAAGCGAGAGACTATCACGCATCCCACTCGTAAGTGGGAGACACTCCCGCATCACTAAGAAGTCAAAATTAGATTCATTTTGTTTAATGCCAAAAACAATTTTGTCTTAAATTTATGCACCATAAAAAAATGGCAACATATAAGATAAAGAGCAAGGATCAGTAAATTTATTAAGACGAGATTTGTCATGCTTCCATGTGTTTCAATGTAAGCTAAACTTAAGCTTGTTTTGCTGACCCCACTATGCTTCCTTCAGCATTGTTCCACAACACGCATACCCCATTATTTAAGCTTAAAGTGCCTTTTAATTAGCATACAAAAAGATACATCATCATGCAGTTTTCATGAAACTAAATCTAATAACAACAATTTTTATTTACTCAGGAAAGTGTTGCGATACAAATCTCTGCTACAAACTAAACCAAACGGCCTGCAAGTAGGATCTAGCATTAGTAAGATTTAGTAAATCCGTCAATCCTTAAATTCACCCAACCCTTGAATTTAATAAATCCAGATTTAAGCCAAATCAACACAAAATTGGGGGCTACTAATTCGAAAATTCATAAATTCATAGAGCTCCTGCATTTTATCGTTTGGCTGGATTTAGTAAACCCAGTGATAAATCATAGAATTGTCCAATTTCAAAAGCTAGATAACTTTTCTTGAAGCACACACCTGGTTGAAATCTCCGGTATGGTATAGAACTACTGCAAGAAGGCTATATGCTCCAGCAGTCATTCTATGGTAAGGGCCACAGACTGCCATAAGTTTGGTAAGCGCCTAAAACATACGATATGGATAACATCAAGAGTCAGATGCTAAGGGCTAAGTTTTCTTGGTGAGGCGGCATAACAAAAAGTTCTGCATAAATTATTCAAACCTTGGTACCATAGTTAACAGCGTCCTCTAGCTTGCCCTTATCCAGAGAAGTTTTGGATGATTCTAAAAGAGTTCTTCCATCAGCAGATGAGCAAGAAACATGCTGCCAATGGAGAAATATCTTGAGTCAATCTATGAAATAGCTGTGCTCTATACTTGTAGATAAAAAATTGTCTTACTTTGTAAACAGGTATCAAGCTGATGATATCTGATTTCTTGAAAGGATCTGATGAATCCATATCATAGTCTTTAGGAAGTAGCTCAAGCCCAACCTGATTGACAGAAGCACTAGCACAGCTTCATTATAGAGAAAATAAAGACAAATAAAAACTGCATTTTTCAAGACACAACTATTACCTTGTGGCAAAGACCACGGAGTAAAGAAAACTTCCTCATGTCTTTCCAATTTTCCTCCTTCCATCTCCAGCCAAATCTCTTGTAAAGAAAATTTTCTAGCCACTTCTCCTTGTGGTGATGATCAGAAGCTAAGCTAGAATTGACATTCTCAGATGGTATGGTGCCCAATAAAACATTCAAACATGATGCAA
This sequence comes from Phalaenopsis hybrid cultivar, assembly GCA_002079205.1. Classification (NCBI taxonomy): domain Eukaryota; kingdom Viridiplantae; phylum Streptophyta; class Magnoliopsida; order Asparagales; family Orchidaceae; genus Phalaenopsis; species Phalaenopsis hybrid cultivar. The sequence goes on along the minus strand of JXCR01106796.1, from coordinate 12,982 downwards.
TAGACGCCGCCAAATCATCTATATCACTAACAGCTGCAACAACTGCTCGCAGAATATGTTTAAATGCTCGGACAACCATCTCATGTATGCAAAGAGAACGAACATGAGAAAGCTTGTCAGCCAGCTCAACCTAGAAAGAGAAATGGAAATTGGCATTTTGTTATTGCAGTTCAGATGGAATTATCAATTGTTATTTCACAAAAATTAAGAACCAGAATTGGTAATAATCCACCACCGCCATCATCAATTTGTCATAATTAAGGAATTAAACTGTACCACACGCCCCAGAGAATGCATCTGCAGACCCCTTGAATGCATAAAATCTGTTAGAGTCCTACCATCAACAGGCGAAAGTTCGAGTGACCCAAAATCAGCTACCTGAGAACAGTGGAAAATGATATAGTAGCATGGGCTATCAACTAAGATAAAGAAAGCATGATGTGAAATGACCCATCCATGCTTACCAATTTTGGTAAGGCAGAATCTTCACAGTACTTATGCGCCAGCTCAATTAACTCTTCAGGTGACTGCCAAATAGCATAAAATGAGATGACATTCTTATCATGTACTGCAGAATCAATCACATAAAAAATTAAGCCCCGTTGATCACAACGATTGTTAATATTACCAACCATGCACACTTCATATGTGAGGCCCAAAGGTATAGTTAGTCCATTAGTGTGTGATGTAGCTAAATCAAAACAAAGACTGAGAAACTAGTCTCTAGCACAAAGTAATTCTAATCAAGAGTATCCACCAAAATCAAATTTTGATTTTTAACTTTATAGTGATCAATGTGACATTTGAAAATTGAGAAACAAAGATACCTATGGAACATAGTGATAGCAATGTTTACACGGTGTTTTTTCCTTCTTCTTCCTTTTCTTTTTTTTTTCAATTGCTTTTAGACTTCACCATCATCATCATTAGCCTTAACCCAAGTTTACATACCGCACTCATTCTTGTCAGGCATTATTTCTCCTCTGAACTTATCAAGTACTTAATCTACTTATTCATTATATTGAACGATGAAACTTCAAATCTGAAGAGAAAATACTGTATTTCTCATTTATTTTATATTTTGTTTTTTGAGAAGTATGCACATGTAGGGAAGCTGAATGAGGCACAAGCATATAGAACAAAGTTATTGGCAGGAGGGAGAATAAAAACCTTA